>JABUQX010019656.1:0-15000 GCA_015478945.1 Trachelipus rathkii
TATATATATAATATATATATATTATAATATAGATATATATATTATATATATACATATAAACATTACGAGTTATAGTATATATTATTAGATATATTAATTAGTATATATAGTTATTCATATATATATATAATATATATTATAGTATTATAAGTAGTTAATTATATATATATACTATGATATATATAACGATAATAGATATATATATATTATATATATATCTATATAATAATAATATATATTACTATATAAAGTTACATTCTATTATTACGTTTGTTACAGTAATATTTCTTTATAAAAAACATTTAAGATGCGGAAGGATTTCTTCATATAAATAAACTACATTGGACAACATTCTTGCCCTGTTAGATTCCGAATTTCATTGTTTTTCTTTTTCAGGTTTTTTTGATCTTCCTTGTATTTAACTCATGCTTTTAAATTTCTTATTAATTTATTTATTATATTATCGTATTATATTTTTATTATTATATTTATTTTTTATTATTATTATTATATTATTATTATAATTATTATTTTATTATTTATTATTTCTTATTATATTGATTATTATTTTTTAATTATTATTGACTTTCCCTATTTTTTTAATATAATATTTATTGATTATTATTATATTATATTATTAGTATTATTATTATTATTATTGATATTTTATTGTTTATTAATATTATTATATATTATTATTTTATTATTTATTGTATTATTATTGTATTTGATTTAATATATTTTATTATTTTATTTATTATTATTATATTCATTATATTTATTATATTATTATTATAATTTATTTTATTATTTATTTTTATTATATTATTTTTGAGTCAAATTATTATTAAATTATCATGATATTATATTATTTATTTTATTATTATTTTATTTTTTTATCTTATTATTTTTTCATTTTTATTCCATTCTTATTATATCATTTTTATATTAATTATCTGACCCCACCTTCTTCCCAGGTCTGGGCGCGTGGTAGGTGCGCCGCATCACCGTACAGAAAAGTAGTAGAAGAAGTGACGCAAGTCAATAAGATAGCCAGGCCTTGACCGCCCCCCTTTTATACTACTCCTAAGTGAGAACTCATCCCACAGTCAGAATAAATCCACCCCTAGGCGTTTCACGGATCGAGCAGACCACGGACCTCACTATGGCATGCTCGCATACAACTCTCAGGGTTCCATCTGATGTCATCGGTCTGGCCCAGGCCTAGTGTGCACTGCCAAGTGGCGGTCTTCGCCGTTGATAAGACGCAATGCGACCTGCCCGACCTCTCGTGCCGCATTCTTATAGGGAGTGTGTAGCTGTGTGTGTCTACTGTAGCGGTGCAAGTGCGGTTAGTGCGTTAGTGTGTCTGTGTGGAACATGGAAGTGTAGAAGTAACTAGGAGATTTTATATAAATTCGCTTGAGAAATTATAGTGCCTTGAGCTTGATTGTAGTCCACACACGACAGGCGATTTCCTTTCATACCCGACTACTACAGGCCTTATATTGCTATAATTAAATTTTAGACGCTTATTTCCAGGATAGATAACAAACACCTAAGTTTCAATTTGCAACAATATTAATGGGACAGGTTTTGTGCGAGCATAAATAGGTCGATATTTAGTTCTACTTGTAATTTAGTAATATATATAGTATAATTATAGATTATATATATTTATATATATATATATTATAATAATTTATATTAAGATATATATATATATTTTATTAATATTATTATATAATATATTACTTTATATATTATAATAATATATATATTATAATATATATATAATATTATATTAATAATTTAATTATTATATTTAATATTAATATATAATAATATATAATATTATATTATATCATACATATATAACATATATATATAGTATTATATTACTTAAAAATATATATTATATATATTATATATAAGTATATTATATCTATATATATATATATATATATTAATATATTATATATAAATGATATAATACATAATATTTCTCCCTCATTGACATATTGGTATCAGGCGTTATAAATCTAAAGAATTTTTTATTTTCCTGCTCGTTCGAGTGTATGGAAATCACAAACTCATATTAACAATCAACTTTATTTAAACTTGTTAGCTTCGGAGGTCATACCCTACCTTACTCAATATTCAGCTAATAGTGAAATGTATTTCTAACTCTGAAAAGCACAGCCAATAACGGTCCGGTACTTCGCAAGAAGCCTGAAGTTACGGTCTACCTCGCTCGAGTCATCTCTGAGCCTAAAAAGAAAAAATACTAAACCAGTACCTCTCTCTAAGTCATATTATGATCGTTAGACAGACGCTATTTCACTATGTCACTGCCAATTATCACCCTCTTGTCTGTGTGAACTCCTACTGAAGTCCTATTGTGCGTGCCTAAATAATTATGCTAAACCGCTCATTCATTTTCTCTTCTTGCTTTTACCTGCTGAAGCACACATCTCACATTCCAATAATTTACGCTTGTGCATAGGCAATTGCCACCAAATATTTTAAAGTCCCATATCCTATGTAGCTCACTCGGTGCGAGATTTTTGTTTTTATGCGTATAGTGTCATTAACTCTCTCCTCAGTGGGTCTAGAATCATATTTCTGAACTAGTTAATGTATGATACTTTATATTTCATATTTCTTTATTTTTTTTTCATATTATAAAACAGTATACTTATTTGTGTTTTTCAGTGCTGTTGAGATAGTGTTATAAAGTATATGTAAAGTTTTAAAAATAATATCAAAACCTACGATGTGGTATTTAGATGTTGTGTCATCTTGCCAATATAGTTAAAATATTTGTGCGTCCGAAGGGCCTCGGACACAGATCATTGTGCAGGACGTGTCTAGTCCTATTGTTTTTATCTTGAATAATGGAAAGGTAAAGAGGGAATAACCCCATTAGTCTTTTTATTCTTTTTTGTATTAAAAGATACATGGTTTCCTACATAGAGTTGATAACTCTTGTTCCAATTTATAACTCAAATAATTGTCGTAAACTATTTACTAGACATGTAGTGCTTTTGCTGGGCTATCGTGCGGTGAGCCTAAACGAAATCATATATTATCTTCTTTGGCATTACTCCTAACAAGTATTTATATACAATGAGATAAAGAGTGTTCATTAAGTCACAACGAACCATTTACTCGATTCGACCATCCAATATAATAAAGTACATCTACCATCGATTACTCCACAACTCAGATTATGAGAACTATTCGCATGTGCTAAGTCAAATGAACTTTGTGTTCCAGAACCGCGAGCCCTTTTCTACCCAAGTCCCTCGGATGACCTCTCTTGAGATTCCCATGAACGATCCGCCACACTCTCACCGCCTGTGTGAGTAAAGCGCAAATGTATCACGATGATCCTGCTTTAACAATGCACTTTCACACCGTCTCCGACTCAAACGAGAGAAGCGATCTTAGAACTTGCTGTAGCTGTTTCTCAAAGATCTTACAATGCTCATCTCTGGCTCTCTTTTATTCTCTCACCACCTAACAACTCGTGTCAGGTGATGTCTCACGTAGTTCCTATCCGATCTCAAGGAATTTCTTTTCTATTTCTTCTCTCTACATGAAGCCTAACCAGATAATCTGACCATTCTACTCTATATCTTGCCTCCATCGACTTCTTCAGATTAATACACCTCGTCAGATGAAACCATAAGTTATTAGTGTAATCATATTATGAAATAAAGACCTATGATTACTGAGTCCTCGACTCTTTTTACTCTTTATAATCCTTTCTCGACTCTTTGAAAATGCATTGTTAGTTTTCATTGCCACAATAGGACCTTCTAGAGAGCTCCCTGTTTGGTCATTATCTCCACATGAAGGAGACTCCATATCTATATACAAAACATGACAGCCTCCTCGACTCACATCAGATATGTTGAGTGATAACCAGAGAGACAATCATTGGCTCACATATCTCACACTCCTTTCGTTTTACCTCCTAGACTCTCCTACCGAGCTACATTTAAGTACTGCTTCTTCTCCTCTCTCTCCTGTAAAGGAGTGAAGTTTTATTTCTTTAAATCAGGTCCTGCTCAAATAGTGCGCTACATTCCTTGCTAAATCCGTGCTTACACTACAGTGATTTTTCACTTCGCAATACTTTTCACTTATTTCTATTCTCGGAAAATTTCCCCTATGAGTAATCTTGTTCCCACCATCAACACCTTATATCATTACACCTGTACGAGCCTTCGCGTAGCGTCATTTTAACTCTGACTCGCATTCTCTCCGCGTATATGGGATCCTTAAGTGTCATGACAGTCTCCCATTAGATAAATATTTGAAATTGCCTCTAGTTTTACTTTAATATATGTCTCTCGTATTCTAATTTCTATCTTCATTTCTCAAAGACTTGATCATTTGCTCTACTCTACATTGTAATAAGGTCTCTAGTTTCTGTGAGCCTTCGCTTAATTACCTCATACCTAACGTTCATCTTTTATCGTTCACTCAAATCTAATTATTGTGCGCCTCAGTGCTAGTCGACTCACTCTTTCGAGCCAAGGGTCACGATAAACAAATATTACCACAAAACATTTACAGTGCTAGGTTTCTTAGAGTACTATTGTTTATCTTTCTCCTCTTCATCCTTATGACACGACCATTTATACTCAGTACATACAATCCCCTGATATATTTCCTTCTCCAAGCTCCCTCTAATAGCCATCAAGTTCCTTATGTTTAATGTTGCAACTCAACTCATAATAACTTGTTTGATACTGCCTCTCAATCACGTGGAGAATCCAGCTCAGGTACGCACATGGCAACAAATTCGTTCCATATATAAGTCTTTTGTAATTTCATCATACTATATCTCACATATCATTTCAATGCAACTATTTTTTGGACCGTACTTGGTAGAAAATTATAATATATATATATATATATATATAATAATTATATACGCTGTGTTTGTAATAACGGTTTTTATCATTTCACTAGTATATTCATATATACCTGCAGATTATACTATTATTATACCATCTTCACTTCTCACTATACATATTACCATCCTCCTTTACTAATTGAAATCATCTAAATCCCCAAAATACTCTTATCATTATATATAACATCATCAAACCCTCACATATTCACTATCACCTCTATTCTATAATTTACTGCTATATAAATTTATGGCCAACATCATCCATCATATATAATTCACTTATTCTAATTTCATCATAATTTAACGAATGACGCCAATTCCCTGTATATATTATATCTATAGAGCACTATGCCCTTATCTCTAATTTTTAACCTTATTCAGCTATTTACTTCCTTTCGAGATAGAATGCATTTTGATCTCCTTTAGATTTTAACTCACTTAATTTTTATTTAATTACTTTTGAATTATTTATTAATTTATTTAATAGTATTATCTATATAATATAGTATATATATATACATATATAATTAGTATTCATATTATTATTAATTATTATATTCTTACATTCAACACTAAATAACTCTATTTCTCTTAGATATAATGCTACTTATCTTATTTCTAGTTTCTTATTTCCTTCACGCTTTGCTTCATTTTTGAAAATAGAATGTTCAACTTTATAGCTTAGGCTTTCTTGAAAATCTACAGCTAAATTCATCTGTTCTGTGCTGACGATTTACAGCATGCAGTAAGTAATTTAATTTTTACGTTGAATTTTTCTCTTTAACTTTTGTAACTAGACAAATTTTAGCTAAATTCCAACATCATCCTTCTCTCCTCTATCCCTTAATACATCATTTATTCTAAATATTTATATTTCTTCTCAAGATTATTATTTCTCTTCTCTCTCTCTCTCTCCTCTCTCCTTCATCTCTTACTCTTCTCTCTCTCCCTCTCCTCTCACTCTCTCTCTCTCTACTCTACTCTACTCTTCTCTTCTCTCTCTCTCTCTCAGGGCTTAACACTAGAAGGATTACGGTTATGATATAGGTATTTCTCCATGGATCCTCAAATAGATGGTGCTTTGGAGCTGGCACTCTGCCTTGGTAATCAATTCTTTCTGTGCCTTTCAACTTGGACCTTATTTTCCTTCTGAAAACGTTCCTTCCTTCAAAAGTTTGCCATGAAAAATAGTGGACACTCAATCTTCAGTCCTTCTCAATAAACTATCGTCCTATTCGCCTATACATCAGTTAACTTCTTCTGTTCTTTCGTGAATTTTCGAATTTATCCTCAACACGAGACTTTAGTAAACATTTTAAGTCTTTAAATCTTACCTCTGATCGTCATTAGGGCTTTCGTAAGAAATACTTTACTGGTGATCTTTTTCTTCTTTGTCTTTCTTCTCATGTTTCTCTTTCTTTTCTTCTTTTTCTTTTACTCTTCTTTCTCTTCTTCCTCTTCTTCCTCTTTTTTCTCTACTTTCTCTCTTTTTTCTTCCACTATTCTTTTACTCTGAATCTGTATCTTTCTCTTCTTTTCCCTCTTTTCTTTTTCTCTATTCTTCTTTTCTTTTCTATTGTTTTCTTTCTTCTTCTTTTTCTTTTTCTCTTCTTTCTCTATTCCACCTCTCTCCCTTTCTTTTCTTTCCTTCTATCTCTTCTATTTTACTCTCATTTCTCTTCCCTTCTGTTATTCCCTGTACTCCTTTTCTTCTTCTGTGTTTGTAACCACTTTATTTCGATTTAAGATCTTCAGTTTCTCTCTTTTTTCTTCTACTTTGTTAGCTATCTAGTCTGTCTCTTATTTCTCTTCTTTATAACCCTTCTTTTCTCTTTCTATCTTCTCTGACTCACGTCACTTTCTCCACTAGATAACTCTAACTTTTTTCTTCCTATTGCTTCTTTTACTTCTTTCTCTTCTTTCTCTTTACTTCTTTCGATTCTTCTTTTCTTTCTTCTTTTCGATGCATCTCTTTTTCCTAATTGTCTTTTCTTTTCTACTAATTCATTTTATTACTTCTTTCTCTTTTTAACTGTCGGAATTTCAAACTTTCTACCTCTCTGACATAGTCTCTCTTCCGCTTTAATTCTCTTGCTCTTTTACTTTCTAATAGGGTAACTCTCTAACTCTTCTGCTTTTCGCTATCTCTCTGACTTTCTAACTCTACCTCTACTATCTTCTTCATTCTTTATCTAATGCTTATTGCTTCTTTACTTTCTTTCTTCTTTCCCATTCCTGTTCTCCCGTTTTCTTTCTCTTCTTTTCTCTTCTTTTTCTTCTATTGCTTCTTTACTTCTTTCCTTTCTCTTCTTTCTCCCCTTTCTTCTTTCGTCTTCTTCCTCTTCTTCCTCTCTTCCTTTCTTCTCTTTCTTCTCTATTTTTTCTTAAATTAGTCCGCGTATATATTATTTTTCATATCTGCGTATCCATTCTTTAACTTCCTACATTTCTATCCTCTATCTCCGCTTCTTTTATTCTTATACTCTATATTACTGTTCCAAAGCAATTACTTCTTTCTTCCTTCTTTTGCCCCTTCATTCTTCTCTTCTATCCTCTTCTTCCTCTTTCTTTCTCTTCTTTCTATTCTTTATTCTTATATTTCTTCTTTCTACTTTCTTCTCATTTTTCAAATTCCTTTTTCCCCCTTCTTCTTTCTCTTCTTCCTCTTCTTTCTCTTCATTCACTTCTTTCTGATATTTGTTCCTCATGCTTTCGTAATTTCAGTGAATCTTTCTCATTGACCTCTCGCTCAAAGCTTTAATTTCTAAAACTTGCCTCCTTCGGTTATCTATCCTTCTCTCTTCGATGTCCTTTCGTCGTCATAGCAGCTTCTTGTATAGCAAACCATCTATTCATCCTTTAATCTTTATATAATATAAGTTAGTGTTCATCAGGGTTATGTTCTATCTATCAACTCACTTTCTATTTCAGTAATATGACTTTTTCTCCACTATTTCTTCATTCATCCACTCCTATGCTACCGACTCCACCCTTCATTACTCAATGCAATATGAAAGATATCGCTCCCAACAACAAGTTGCACACGTTATTTTTTTTTTCTTCTTTCTCTTCATTCTCTTCTTTCTCTTCTTCCTCTTCTTTCTCTTTTTTCTCTTCTTTTTCTTCTTTCTCTTCTTCCTCTTCTTTTCTTCTTTTCTTTTTCTCTTCTTTCTTTTCTTTTTTCTTCTTTCTCTTTTTCTTTGTTGTTCTCTTTCTCTTCTTTTTCTTCTTTCTCTTCTTTCTCTTCTTCCGCTCTCTTCCTCTTCTTTCTCTTCTCTCGCTTCTTTCTCTTCTTTCTCTTCTTTCTTTTTTCCTCTCGATTCTATAATACGGTGAAATATATATTAGATATAATATATATATTATATATAATATAGTATATATTACTATATATATATACTTATCTATATTCTACTACTCCCTTATAATATCAGGATATTTATTATTGATATTCATATAAGATTAAATCAATTATAATTTAGTGAAATAACCTCCGATATATTATAACGTATAAAGTGACCTATTATTCAATTGATTATTCAATAATAATAATAAAAAAAATTCTAAAAAGAGAGTCGTGCTTGATATAGTCGAGGAAGATGGGCTATATAACCTTCCCCTCGGCGAACGACTTGTAATAAAAAAAAACAATGGAGTAAAATTATTAATTATAAATTATTTATAAGCATTTATCATTATTATATATAATATATATAATCACTACTATATATCACTCTATGATATGACTTACTATATATCAGTACTATATCTAATAAGCTATAAATATATATATATATACAATAATATAATATATATATATATATAACTCAGTATATATATATATATAATATAATATAATATATATATATATCTACACTAGTAATATATATATATATATATATATATATATATAATATATATATATATATATATATATATATGATATAATATATATATATATATATATATAATACATACTATATATTATATATAATTCCAAATGACACGTGACGACTGGAGATCGCTTTCATTCAAACGACACTTCGCTTTTCGACCCTGACTATGTCCGCTGACCCGCGCCCATAATTACTGTCATATACTTTAAAGACAAGAACTTTGTCTACGAAGCATATCGTACAGATCGCCCAGCTAGCATTTGATTACATTTATTGTTCGAAGGAGAAACCACTTAAGTGATCGACAGTCCTCGATCTCATTCAGAAATGAGCGTCTACTCCTGAGTCAGGGCGCACTATATACGCTCTAATTGTACGATATGCAGAGGGCGTAAGAAGAAGACAAAAACTAAGGCCCTGCTTGCCACATCCCAGACTAACTTTTCTAGACTCGTTGCCGTTCGAGTAATGTACGGGCTCTTTCGCCGTGGCACACCCGTGACGTCATCACAGAAAACTAATATCTAGCTCTGACACAGGCAACAAAATGAAGATGAACAGAAATACACCGCCGATTGAGGCGCCCCTCACGCGCCTCGACCTGCGTGCCTAGCTTCCAGAAATGCTGCACTACCAACAAGCCTTGGATGTTATATCTGCCGCCCCAACGAAAATAGACCACAACTGCGGATTAAAAAAAGCTTTTTTAATGAGAGCAAGCCACCTCTACTTCACGAATTAGTGAAAGGAGAAAACAAAGGCCACGCCTTAAAGAATAGCCATTGACTGACCCCTTCTATTGCCAATAACTTTCATTATTAGCATCAGCCAATCCACTCTATCGGCGGCAAAGAGAATCGTATGCAATAAAGCAATTCCACGGAAAACCAGTGCAGACGCTTATCATATGCCGCTGACCCGAGCTTCTGGGTGGACTCAGAACAGAGCTGTCACAATTTCCTCCACGGCTGTATGGCTTTTTTGAAGTTGGTAAAGATAATAGCAGATTTTACATTTAGTACTTACAGAGTAATTATTTCTGTATGAGATTTATAAATCTGTTGAAATTCACTGCGAAGACTCACGCTAATACGAATCAATACTTACGCAAACAGCGAGAGGCAGCCTTGTTCCATACAGCCAGAGAAAATTCCATGGATATTCAACTCTTAGTCTGAACTTAGTAAACAGAACCAACAGCGAGAAGAGGAAGGTGCAACACCAGAAGATGGTGTTGATAGCAATGCCTGCTTAACCTTGAATATAGTTTTGTTATTGGGAAGCAAGGGCATTGCGTTTTTGTTACAGAATGAGAGAATAAAGCAGAAGGCGCTTATACGGCATTTGACTCTTACAGATAATCCATGGATGAATTTCTAGAAACTGGTCAATGCTGGTTTGCGAAGTTATGATCGTGTAATTGTTACGCTAAAATCATGTCAGAAAACGTGTTATTGAATACAAGCAAAAAGTGACAGATTGAAAATATAATGAACAAAAAAGCCACTGGACGAGCTTCTCTGTTCGCCATTTTGGTCAAAATCCTATCAACAAGCTACTTAAGTAAGTTGGGTGCTTTATGGGGCACTGTGATAGTCATGGTAAAGACCTTCATGATAGCTCATAAACGTATTCATCGTAGATGCGTAGATAGTATTCAAGAGTGTAGCTGTTACTGCGAACAGGTGGCGATTTTGCGTCCGCCCATGTCTTTCAAGAAAGATCATATTGAAAGACTTTATAGACCAATAACAGTAGTCATATTGATTCATCCTTAATGTGGGCCTTTACGGTGCTATACAAAATCAGAATTAGCCAAGTGTTTGAAGAAACTATCAATATTATTATTCGCTGTTCATTTGACGGAAGCTAACATAGGAAAGTGTTGTCCTGATGAACGGTCTAGCAAAGCCAGTTCAAAAAGGATAAAGAAAATCCTTATCTACACTCCGACCTGTATTTGACTTGGGAATAGCTGACCTTTCAACAGTAACGTCTTCTCCAGAGCCAGAAAACTGAATTTGGATTGGGTGGAAGAGATCTGCTGTTTTCTTAAGCCGTTCCTTTATGGCAAAGGAATGGCACGTATGGGAGAGGGAAGAAAAGATAAACGTATTGCAATGGAAAATGCATAGATTGCAAAAAATAGGATGCCACAAGGTGGTGTATCAAAGGCTCTTCAATTATCGAATGAGGGATTTTAAGAAATGAGGAATAGTTGTAGAATACAGAGAAGACTGTTCAATTTTATTACTCGTTGTTAATAAGAAAGTATCAAATGAAGTTTTGACTGATTACATTTAAATTCATGACAAGAATTTAATAGTCCAATGGTTCTAAATTATTGAACAAACCTTATTTATAATCTATCTGTTTTATTAATTGTGCATTTCTTGGTTACAGATCTCCGCATTTCAAAATATGTTACCGAAAGAAAATCATGAACATTCTACAGCTGTAACTTGGTTTTTCTGAAAGAAGCTGTCTTCGAATAAGTTAAGAGATAAAAGCGAGTGCATAAACACTTAAGAACTCCTGTTTCAAAACAAAAATATTATGCAAGAGGAGTCGCAAAATTAAAAGATAACAGTATTGAGGTAGAAGTAGAATTAGATTTCAAGGAAAAAAGACACTGTCAAAGCAAAAAAAAAGGTAATCAATTTTTTTTTCTTGAAAGAATCAATAAATGAAGCTCCTGGAATCTCAACAACTGCTCAAGACTATAAATTGGTCTTTTACAGTGTTTTAGATTGTCCAGGAAAGTTTATCGAAGAAAAGATTTAGCTCCAAAACAAGAAGATTTTAGCAAGCATTGTCCGTGGTCTTATACCAAAGAAAAATTTAATAGAAATCGAAAAATGCCTTAGATAGTTTTCCTACGGAGAAGTCCTTTGTAAGTATTTGCTAAACTCTTGTAAAGTTGAAGACAAGTCAGTTATTGATAGAGCTGAAACAGTTGCCAGATAAGCAAAGGATTGTTTCAATGGAGCTTGAAAAAAAAATAATATAAAATAAGAATTATAAAATGAGATTGAAGAAAATTGAGAATTTGGCGATGTAGAATCTGAATTTGAGAAGACGAAAATCTTCATGGTTACTGCTCTGACAATAAACAATGTTTCCGGTGTTTATCATGCTCCCTTTTTGTGTTGTTTTTGAAACTTCACGATCTGGATTGTTCACCAAACCTATAAGTGTAGCTTACAAGTATTGCTACTCAACCAAGCCTACTGTACACAAGTCACCTGTTGAAGGGTATTTTAATAAGAAACTTAAAATAAGTAAGAAATTGACTTAAGATCTACTGTTTAGAGCCAAGACCTCACATGTGCTACATTTCTTTTCATGAATGCAGAAAGAGCGACTTGATGTTTAAAACTTTGAATAAGAATGTTATTATCACGAATGCGATTAAAGTATGCCAGGCGCAAGCAGTGAAAGAAACTGGCCAAAAAGCTGTTAGGAACTTAGTCAAAAACCTCACTATCACATAAACCTTTCTTAAGTTTCTGTGTCGTGTACTCTGTACCAAGTTATTGTAGCAGCATTTTTCTTTTTGTTATAATACTAGTAGTCTACAATTTGTACAATTAAATCACAATTTAAAGATTGACATTGCTTTTCTTTTCAAAGTAGGACTTGGTTTGTTCTAATTTTACCGTATTGTGACTTTGTGATTAACTTATCTAAATATTAATCTGAGGATTATAATGATTGCGCAGTAGATCTCTAGATTATTATAGGCATTCAACAGTGTTGATGTGCGTTACCTAAAACTAAAAATATTACTCAATTCATCTTTAAGTAATAAACCCTCGTACATATAAATTAGTCCCGCTATAGCTAATTTTTTCAAGCAGGGAACTAGTTTAGGTACAGGTATAGTAAAAAACTTATATAAATATTTATGTGAAAGTAAGCTACGATCAGAAAAAAGTTGCTACTTTTTTACTCAACTATTCTCCAAGTGACAAAATAGGTAAATGTAGCTTTTTAAGCATGTACCTAACTTTCAAAAATTACCACATTCTAATAATCTTATTCCCTGTTAACACTTCCTCGCGTAAGAGCGCCTCTTTTCAATATTCTAGGCCGGCCAGGGCCCCCAAAGGAGCGCAGTCCGGGCCACTTAGATAATATACTCAATATTATATCATATATATATATATATATATATATATAGTATATATATCACTATAGTATATATACCGTACTATAATATGATATATACTTACTAAGTATATCCTAGTCTATTATACTAATAGTAGTATATATCATAGATAATACTACGTATACTATATATAATATGTGTTGAACTAAAGAAGCATTACACCCGCATGATACTTCGAAGACTAAGATAGGCTACAAGCAAAACCTCGATAAACTATATGGAATCAGCGTATGCAATTTGTTAGGAAATGAAAAATAAACAATCGTATTTTTTTTTTAATTTTCTTTAAGTATCTCCAAAACTACGATAGGTAGCAAGAAAAACTAATAAACATATTAGTATCAGGTAGGAAAATATGTATAAAAACAGATTATTTTTTTTTAACTAAGAATTACCCCTAGCCAACGGTTACAACCGCAAAGATAGACAAAGCAACGCACACACGGATCACGGTCTCCTCCGGCCCTCCCTAGGCCGGACGACGGGTAAGACTATTTCCCCCCCACTCAGGGAGGGACTCCGGAACCCCCGCGCTTTGGGATTTGGGTGTCGCAGGAGTTCCTCCGCCCCTCCCACTACGGGTATGGAAAACGTACGCCCCCTCGTCCCACCGTCGGCTCGAGACCCTAAAAAAATTTATACGCTGATTCCATATACTGTATGTTAGTTTTTCTTCTACCTATCGTAAGTTTTGGGAGATATAAAAAAAATAAAAAAACAAAAGTAAATTTATTTTTTTCATTTTCCATACAATTTCATACACTGATTCTATATCATAACTCGAGCTTCCACTCTCGCCTGCTCACGTCCTCTCTTCAGCGTTTCAGATATCATGCGGGTAACTTCTTATATACTATATATATATACCTATACTATATATATATATATATAATATGATACTATATATATCACATACTATATATATATCTTATATATATATTATCATTATATATAATGATATATGATACTATAGTATATACTATATAGTATATAGTAAATATAATACTATATAATTTATATATATATACCATAATGTACTATATATATATATATATATATACTATATATATATATATAACATATATATTATATATTATTACTACTATATATATACTATATATACTCATTATATAATATATTTATATATATATATAATATACTATTATATATATATTATAGTACTATATATATATATATATATACATACTATAGTATAATCTAATATATGCTCTAAATGAAAGTATATAGATAATATATATATATATATACTAGTATAGTACTATATTATATTGGCTATTATATAGTATATATATAATATACTTAACGTATATATTATTATAGCGAGTTTTGGCCCTTTCAATGCAAGTTGAAAGTTTCCACGGAATTGCTGGACGAGCGACGCCACACTCGCTGCATCCCACTAATCCACTTTCCGAAAACCCTCCAGCCATCAGACGAGTGGCTTCACAAAATTTAGTACTTCTTAACTTTTGTAAGTCATAATTTTTAATTAAACAGTTTCAAATTATTTTTAATTAATCTGCTTTAAAAAATAAAAGTTTTTCTGCCATCTCTCGCCCAGAAGTCCGACATTAGCCTCTCATCGTAAATGCAGACAAGCCTAGAGCTAAAAACTGTTCACTGCATGCTAACACTGCAACAACATACGATTATCTTAATTACTTATTAAATTTTTCTAAAACAAAATCAGCTTTTCATACAAATAAATAACAAACAGATAAAATTAAACAAAAAAAAACTATTTTTATTTTAGTGGTATAGAGACTGCATATATATACTTATTATACTATACTATATATTATATATATTATATATATATATATCACATTATAATATATATATATAAATATACTACACGTATAGTATATATTTATATACTATATATACTATATATACCTACCTATATACTATAGTATATATATATATACTATAATACTATATATGTATATGTACTAGTATGCCATTAAATGGACCCCCCCCCA
>JABUQX010019657.1:5000-17500 GCA_015478945.1 Trachelipus rathkii
AATTAATAGCGGAGTGATGCAGGGATGTGTTATGTCCCCTTGGTTATTCAATTTGGATACGGATGGGGTTATGAAAAAAAGAGATGGGGTGGCAGGAAATGGTGTTAGAATGATGGAGAATGGAGATGAGTGGAGGGTGCCCTACCTATTATATGTGGATGATTTGGTTTTGTGTGTTGAATCTGAAGAGTTTAGAGGATTGGTGAGGGATTTGCAGGGTGTGTAAAAGGAGCGGCGTTTGAAAGTAAAACGTAGATAAGAGTAAGGTAATGGTTGTGAGTGAGGACAGTCCTCAATGTGAAGTTATGTTAGATGGTGAGCAGCTGGAACGTGTCTGAGTTTAAATACTTAGGGTATATGTTGGATGAGAAGGGAACAGATAATGCAGAGTGTAGTAGGAAAGTTGTGAATGGCAGGAAGGTGGCTGGTGCAATTAAATCGTTGGTGAATGTAAAAGGGACTAAGTCTGGAGTGCGCTAGGTTTTGCACGATGGTATGTGTACTGTGTTATTGGTATAGTAGTGAACTATGGTCTGGAAATAAGTTATAGATCTAAAGTTCAATGTGTTGAGATGGACAATCTTTAGGGGCTGCTAGTGTGAGAAGAATTGATTAAAATGAGGAATGAACTCTTATTAGAGATGTGTGGTGTGAGAAAGGGGTAAACGAGGAGAATAAAGGAATTTAGTTGAGATGGTTTGGGTCATTTGGAAAGGATGAATGATAGTGGGTTGTTAAGCGGATGTATAGTGGCGAGTGTGTTGGGAACCGACCGGCTTCGAGACTGAAGAAAAAGTGGATTGAGTCAGTAAACGAATGTCTGAAAGAGAGAAATGTGAGTTTGGGCAGAGTCGAGAATAAAGTGCATAATAGAGTGAATGGCGGGGTTTGTGAGAGTATATAGGTTGTTGGCCCACCTGGGCCAAGGGATGAACCTTACACTTGACCGATTTACCTAGTGAGGGTCCGTCGCGGTTCCCTGAAGCCTCTAGGGTGGATTTTCTGTCTGCGACGAGTTCTCACTAATTAATGGTACAGAGGGGCGGTAAGGCTGGGCTTTCTTTTCGACTTTTGTCATATTCTTCTACTGCTTTTCTTTTCCGATGCATGTAACGCACCTTACCCCCGGTTTTGGGGAAAAGAGGAAGATGAAGAAGAAGAAGAAGTTAATGTTTGTTATATTTTAATTTCAGTTAAAGTTGAATCAGAAGACGCCTTACAACAGACAAAACTTATTATGAGCAGAGCTCTTTTCCGGCTACGTCCAGGGAAAATTTTTGATACGTAAACATCAACAATTAGTGGTGGTCCTGCTTCTGCTTCAGCTTCAATTTTAGAATCCCAAATTGAAATCCACACAGATGAAAACCCATTTAAATGTTCTTACTGTGATAAATGTTTTAATCAGAAAAATCATTTAGCAATCCACATTCGAGCTCACATGGGTGAAAAATCATTCAGAAGAAAGTTTTCTTGCTGTGGGAAAAGTTTTTATCAGAAATGTGATTTAGAATGCCACATTCGAACCCACGTGGTGAAAAAGCTATAATAAGTGCTTTCTTACTGCTGAGAAGGTTTTAATCAGAAATGTAATTTAGAATCCCACACTCGAACCCACACGCGTAAAAAGCCATTTCAGTGTTCCTACTGTGAGAAAAGTTTTATTCGTTATTATGATTTAGAAATCCACATTCGAACCCACACTGATGAAAAGCCATTTAAGTGTTCTTACTGTGAGAAAAGTTTTCATCAAAAATGTCTTTTAAATTCCCACACTCGAACTCACACGGGTGAAAAGCCATATAAGTGTTCTTACTGTGAGAATAGTTTTAATCAAAAACATCGTTTAGAATCCCATATTCGAACCCACAAGGATGTAAAGCTATTTAATTGTTTTTTCTGTGAGAAAAATTTTAATCGTAAATCTGATTTAATATCTCACATTCAAACCCACGCGGTTGAATAACCATTTAAGTGTTCCTACTGTGATGAAAACTTTAATGATAAAAGCAATTTAAGGGCTCGCCTTCGAACCCACACAGTTAAAGCTTCAACTTCACAGAAAACCTAAAAACATTTGAATCTTTATTAAAGATTAATGTTAAAAATGAACATTGATTGTTACGACACTCCTGAAATTATTTTAAAAATATGATTTATTATAAATTTACTGTAGAATTAACTAATACTTTATATTAGTAGTCTAGTAGTAAGTAGGAGACCGAAGCTTTAGTCTAAATATTTAAATGAACGCCTAGATGTGTTGAAAGGATGCTTTTATTTTATTAAGAGGTTTTGTTTTTCTTTTTTTTTATTAAGAAGGAAAATTATTATTTAAAAAGTCATTTTCTATTCCCTTTCTTACATGTCCAGTTGACTCTTTTATTAGTTTTTTTTTTTTATATAACTTCGTTTTATATTTTCACGTTTACATTTCACCCTTAAAATTATTATTTTTTATAAATGCATAGAGGAATTAAGATTAGGTATGTATATTTTTTATTGATATATGGGATTTTAATTTTTATTACGTATACTTAGTATTATTTATAACTGAATTAAAACTTGAGAGTAATAATGATTTTGTACCATTTAAAGTTTCATTCTTCCTAATGTTAAAACTTTCCACAGCAACTTAATTTGGTTTTATTTTTTATTGATTTCACTGAAACTGTCTTTTTATTATTTGCTTTATTTATAAGCAGAGCATCTCGTAGAGGGCCGGCGAGCATATATATATATTATATATATATATATATATATATTATATATTTTAATTATAAATTTATATATATATATATTATATATTATATATATATATATAATATATATATATATATTATATATATATATAATACTATATATATATATATATAATTAATATATATATATATATATATACTATATATATATATTGATGGGACCATGACGATTATAGTAAATTATGACGATGACGATGATAATTGAAAAGTCTATTTTAAAAATTTTTCTTTCTCTCATATATTATAATATATATATATATATATATATATATATATATATATATATATATATATATAATATATATATATATATATTATATATTATATGTATATATATATATATATATATATATATATATATACCTCTATATATATATATATATATATATATATATATATATATATATATATACAAGGCTGTAGACAGGGGAGGTCAGGGGGTTCAACCCCCCGAATTTATTTAAGCGATCAAAATTTTTGATTCCTTAATTCTTTTAATTTTAATAATAATAACGCCTCGTGTGTAGGAGGCTGACTCGCCGACACTCATGCGAGAGACGCTGGTTCAATCATCCGCGTAGCAGTTGGAGTTTTATCTTTCTGGGGGCAAGAATTAAAACAACACTGCGAACACGTTTTTGGAGCTGGTTTGAGATAACAGGCCTTAAAGTTCAATTTCCTGTAGTCCCCCGTGTTACCCTCTGAAAAGGGGATAAAGCACGTTAATAGGAAGTTTTTATAATCATAGTTAATCAATGAAAATGAAAAGTATTTATTAATGGAAATGAGGAGACATGTTTGTGGTCCGTAACGATTTATTAGGTCAAGTGGCTGTTCCTCATATATGTATAAAATATTTAAACCATGGACTAAAATGTAAGGTTTCAAAGTTTGCAGATAATAAATTGGCTACCTCAGTAAGGAATAATGATGAATGGATAAGGATTTAAAAGATAAGGATGGGAGCTGTAATCGCTGATGGGATGAGCAGGTTCATTCCTCCTTCAACTAAATCTTCCTCTCCTCATAATCCATGGTTCGATCGTGCTTGTTCTCAGGCCATTCAGGCTAGAGACAGTGCGTATCGGAAGTTGAAAATTTTTCGTTCTCCTTCACTCGCGCTAGAGAATCGGTGCTAATTGATACTCTTCGACGAGCAAAGTGGGCTTCATCAAACGAAAGTGTGCTAACCTCCTTGGTTCTTCTACTGACAAATCTTTCTGGCCTCTTGCCAAAAACATCTCTAGCAACTACTGTAAATCTGCCTTTCCTCCTCTTATTTCGTCTGATGATTCTGTTGCCAATTCTCCAACTGAAAAGGACAATCTCTTCGGCCTCCTATTTTCTTCTAACTCAACCCTGGACGATTCTGGCATTCCTCTTCCTACTCCTTCTCCTCTCAGGTGTCCTGAGCTTTTGTCTGTGATTACATTTGATCGGGTGCATAGGCCCCTGAAATCAATGAAAGTTAGGAAGGCGGGTGGCCCAGATGGCATTCCTCCCCAGTTTTGAGGAAGTGTGCTTCCGTGCTATCCCAGCCCCTCGTTCAACTATACTCTCTATGTCTCAATACTAGCACTTTCCCTCAGTGTTGGAAGCTCGCACATGTCCAACCTAATCCGAAAAAAAGGAAGCCGCTCTGATAATTCTAACTATCGCCCTATAGCTCTCACTTGTATTCTATCAAAGATCTTTGAAACCCTTCTCAACTCTCACTTCTTAGATCATCTGGAAACTCATTCCGATTGAGGTCTACTGGCGATATAATTTCCTATTCTACTGATTTATGTTTTCTTCTCTCCTTAAGGAAACTACGGGAGACTTGCGTGGTGCGCTTGACATATACAAAGCATTTAACCGAGTATGGCACGCGCCACTGCTCTCCAAGCTCCCCTCCTTTGGGTTTCCTCTTTCTCTTTGCTTACTTATGTCTAGCTTTCAAATCGCTCAATGTCGACTGTTGTTGATGGGGCGACTTCTTCTTTTTCTGTCAATAGTGGTGTTCCTCAGGGTTCTGTCTTTTCTCCTACTTTATTCCTGCTTTTCATTAATGATCTCACCTTTTTTTTTTTTTTTTACACTTGACACGCGCTCACGGGCAGAGCCCTATTCAAGGAGGGTGTGTTGAACGTCTCAAATATTCATCTAACGCAAATTACGCAGATGAGCACAGACGCAGGCTTTAAGGTGAGGGAGATTAAATTGAGTAGGAAACACAGAAGATGGAATAGAATTCCACAGAACAGAGTGGCAGGAAAGGAAGGACAGTAGCGAACAAGTTTGGAGTTACTAATATCAGCACAAAACTCATGTGCCGACACAGCACCCCTTGTGCTTCGTGGTACGCGAGTGGAAAGTTCCCTCGAGCACTTGCCGCTACGGTTAACCTATAGAAAAGAGATAAGCACCGACATATCGCGCCGCAAAGATAGAAGGGTCAGTGAACTAGAAGTACAGACAGTTTACAAGCTTTTTGGCCTTTGACTCTACCCTATCCAAAAGCCGGGTGAAACCAGAGCCCCCCCCCCCCCCCAGATATGAGAGCAGTACTCCATACAAGGGCGATGAACCCTTGTATAGCTGGAGCAAACTGAGAAGAGGAAAAAAAGTCTCGCAGTCTAAACAGAACTCCCAGTTTCTTTGAGGCCGCCCTAGCAACCGTTGTGATGTAAGGTTTCCAAGACATTTTTTTGTTTATGTTAAGGCCAAGAATGTTTTATTTTGTCAACAGAGAGACGAGAGAACCGTCAAAAGAGATAGGAAAGTTAGAAGGTGTCTTAGAGAGGGAGATTTGTAGAAGTTTTGTTTTTAAAGAATTAAATTTCACAAGGTTGAGACGACCCCACCCGGAAATTCTGTCCAGATCAGCGAGAATTGAATCGGAAAGGTTAAGACGAAAGGCAATTCTAGGAGCAAAAGAGGGAGCAGAATTGAAATGAGTTGAAGAATGAAGGGTCGAGTCATCGGCATATGAGTGGATAGAGTTTTTTTAAGACTTGTAGCTACAAGTAAAAATTATACAAGTTGCAGACCAAAATTACAAGTTTGGCAACATTTGAATTAGGTCTGCTTTGTGTATTTCTGTATTACTAGAGTCTGAAGGTTATAGATAATATTTTATTTGATTTGCTATATTGCTTTTCTTTTGTTTTTCGTACATTTTAAGCTTAAATTTTCAATAAAATTATAAAATACAACCTACGAAAAATCACAACAAATAGGCTTATTTCAAACTGTCAAAATTTGTTTCAGATTATCGATAGCTATATCGATATCACTATTATTTTTTGATAATAGATTTTTTCATGATTATCAACGATTCGATTTTATAAACAGAATGTACTTAAATAATTTTAAAAATAAAATAAATATTCTGCTATAGTATTCAAAATAAAGTAAAAAAAAATAAAATCATCTAAGGAATACAGAAAATTACAATAAAAAGAAAAGTTTTAATGTATATGCACTTGCAAAAAAATTTCTACCCACGTTCTTAGAATTGTACAAATATGCTACAAGTTTTTGTCTTACGTCATCTTTTCTGTAACACAACCTACAAGTTTAAATATTTGTGTTACAGAATTGGGCTACAAGAGCTGTGATTACACTTGTAGCTACAATTTTCAAGTTGCATTCTTGTGTTACAGAAACTATACAAGTGTAAGAAAAAATCTTACAACTGAAGGACTTGTAGCCGTTATGTTACAGGCCTGACTGCAGCGCCAGCCCGGGCGGGCACACACGCGCACATGCATCGTTTCCAGGGACCGTTTGCGCACTTCTACGTCATGTAAACATCACAGTCAGGCGCCTGTTGTTAAATCCTCGATTTCGGGAATTAGTAAACGGGTGGGCTTCGGAAGGATACTTTGTTTACAAACAAATTTCTTTACAAAACATGTGTCGGAAATGGCTTGCCAAAGTTTTTTAATATTTTAGTTAACTTTTATATTAAGGATACTAAATATATCGTGTCATTTCATAAAATAGATACATATAAGTATAAGAGTATTGTTTACAATTGTCAGCTGATCCGACGGGCGCGCTCGGCTGTTCCCAAGTGCTCAAATTTCCTGTTCTCTGATTGGTTAATGTAATTTTTTTCAATTCGAAGCGTTTCTGAGTCGATTTTGCACACGGGCTGCACTCGGGCTTCTGGAAACGCAACTAGTGATTCCTCATCCATACACGAATGGAAAAAAGCTGAATTGTTTTGATTTTCAGAGCGTTATAATATTAATATTTTTAGTGAAAATATTAACTCAAAATAAACTCAAATGCTAAAAAAAACTTAAATAAATTTTTAAAATCATTTTTTGTAGATGAAATGTTATTATTTTATTATCTTTTGATTAAAAATAAATGTAAGTTAAACATTTACGTTTTTTTTTTTTTTTTTTTTTTTTTTTTTTTTTTTTTTTAAATCAGGATATACTCTAAAAAAAATAATAATGAAGCCTAAAAAAAATAAAAATAATTTAAGCCTTTAGGAAAAAAGTTCCAGCCTCTCAAAGTTGAAAATTTTTCCATAGGCTTGCTTATAAAAAAAAAATTAGTGGGCCTCTTGCTCGTTTTAGGTCCATCCTAGTTCAGGTTATGATGAGATTGTTAAGTATACATAGATTTTCTCTGTGTATACCTAACAAAACATATTATAACCTGAACTAGAGGGCCTGAAATGAGACAACCTGGATGGATCAGAAATGAAAAGTCTATGGGAGTTTTAACAACTTTGAAAGGCTATAAATTTTTTTCCTAAAGAAACTGACACATTTTTTTTTATTATTCTTCATTATTATTTTTATAAGAGTATATACTATGATTTTTATAAAAATCAGGGGTGGAGCCCCTCTGCACTACTATAACCATAGTTCAGAAAAGGGAATCCTATCATATATTGGTAATAGTGTAGCAGTTCAAACTTGGATGGCCTATTGGATAAAGCTCCTGGTCATTGTTACTCAGCGACGAAGAGTCCAATGTTCGAATCTTGCTGATGGAGAGTAAAATCTCCTTTGACTCATTCATTTAAAATTCATGTAAATAGTGTATGAAAACTATAAATATTTGATTTACAGAAATTATATTAAAAAATTCGGTAATTGTTACCCAGAGGGTTGTCACCCCCGATTTTTATGAAAATCACAGAATATACTCTAAAAAAATGATAATGAAGAATAGTGAAAACGAAAATTGTCGCTCTCTTTAGGAAAAAAAGTTAGTCTCTCAAAGTTGTTAAAAATCCCATAGACTTTTCAATATTGATTGATCCAGGTTAGGTCTCATTTCAGACCCTCTAAGTCAGGTTATGATAAGTTTTGTTAGGTATACACAGAGAAAATCTATGTAGAATTAACAAATCTTATCATAACCTGAACTAAGGATGGCCTAAACGAGCACGAGGGCCCACTAATTTTTATTATAAAGTCTATGGGAAAATTTTTAACTTTCAGAGGCTCTAACTTTTTTTCCTAAAGAGACCGCCAATTTTCGCTTTCACTATTCTTCATTATTATTTTTTTAAAGTATATATATCCTGTGATTTTCAAAAAAAAAAATTTTTTTTTTTTTTTTTAATAACAAATCCTATGGTTTTTTTTACAACTTTGAGAGACTGTAACTTTTTTTCCTAAGGAGAGCAACGATTTTCGTTTTCACCATTCTTTTTTATTATTTTTTTAGAGTATATTCCTGCTGATTTTCAAAAACGGGGGTGGCAACCCTCTGGGTAACAATTACCAAAAATTCTTTTAATTTTTTTTTCATATTGATGTATATTTTAACTTTATATTTTCAATAAAAATATAAAAAATAAGGCTATGAAAATTTTAAATGGATAAATTTCTCCTTTTTATAGGGATATCACTATCGATATTTTTTCTGATTTTTTATATATAAATCAATTGCATTAATATTTTTTCTATAATCAATATATCTGTATGATTATATTATCAATGAATCGATTTTGTAGACAATTTATTATATATATATATATATAATATATATATATATATAAATAATTATATTATATATATAAATATATATATATATTATATAATAATACATATATATATATATATATATATACCGCGTATATATATATATATATATTATATATATAATATATATAATAGTATATATATATATATATATATATATATATATAATATATATATATATATATATATATATATATATATACGTAAAAATGGGGAAAACCGGTCAAAAATCACTGTTTTTTTTTTTTTAAATTTAAATCATGGAAATCGAAATTTTAAGTATTATCTATACTTAATAGGTTGTTTCTCACATTAGATGTTTCCTTAATGTTTTTAGAATAATGAAAATAATAAAAAAATTCTCGAAATGAATATTTTTAAAAATTTTTTGAAAAATTCCATTTTCAAAAATTGAATTCGGGGAAAAAACAGGTCAGTGGCGTCGGGAAAAGCCGGTTCATTAAATATTATTTCTTTTGTGCTTGTCAAACTAATTATAATTATAATTTAAATGGTAAATTAAGAGTCTAATAAATATTATAAGGAATTAATTTGGATTGAAAAACACAAGTCTAAGTTATTTTTTATTAACATTTTGCAAACGTTATTTTTTCACAAAAAATTTTGAAAATTTTTTTTTCATTTTTTTATGCTAAATAAACATTGAAAAAAAATGAATTATGACAATAATTTTTAATAATTTTTCTAAATAATAATAATAATATTCAACTTTTAACAAAAATTTGGCACTTTATATTACGAGTGGGCCTATGTACGCACATTTCACAGGGGAACTTTTTGCCGAAAAATTTTCACAATATTATAATTTAAATTTTATAACAATCAATTTTAATAATTTTTAATAATAAAATTTCCCACTTTTTAACAAAATAGGCCTCTTTTTTTTTTTTTTTTTTTTTTTTTTATAGAGTAGTACGCACATTTCACGTGAACTTTTTTTTTTATCCTTTACACTAGATAGAAGAAAGAGAGGTATAGAAAACAATAAACAAATGTCTTATAGTCTACCATACAAAAAATTAGAAACAATATATTATGAAAAAACTAAAAAAAAATGGACATTTTTACAAGCTTATACTGACCGGTTTTTCCCGATGCCCACCGGTTTTCCCCCAAAATTGAAAAAACTTAATAACTTTAAATTTAAGCTAATATTTTTAAATTTTTTTACATGGAAAATGTTAAAAAATAACTTCCCAATATGCATCTAAATCAAAATTCTGATATCTTAATTCTTACGAGATTCACGAGGCTCTTAGATTTTTTGCCAAAAAAAAAAAAAATTTTTTCCAACTTTGGGAAATTTTTTGACTAGTAGTGTAAGTTATTTACTTAAATTTTTATATAATGGTTAAATATAAATCTAATTCTTACCAGACTTTCTTCTAATTGAAAAATTTTTAATTTAAAAAAATATTAACAATTTATTAAACTGACCGGTTTTTTCCCTCGTGACTGGTTTTCCCCCATTTTCGGTATATAATATATATATATATTAAATATATATATATTATTATATATTATATATATATATAATCATATATATATATATATATATTATAGCTATATGATATATATATATATATAGTATATATATATATAATATATATATATATAATATATATATATAATATATATATATATATATATATATATATATATATTTTCATTCCGGTTTCTATTTTTTGGGAAACGACATTTAATAATAAAAAGGAGCACCAATAATTAATCTGAACATCCCAACAGTAAAACTTTATTTAACGTTACAGAAAACAAGCTGTTCCCATCCTCAGGACAAAACACTATAATAAACATTTTATGCTTTTTGTAATTTTTGCTTCGATTTTTATTATTGTTATTTATATGTTTATTATAGTGTTTTGTCCTGAGGATGGGAACAGCTTGTTTTCCGAAATGTTGATTAAAGTTTTACTGTTGGGATGTTCAGATTATTGGTGCTCCTTTTTATTATTATATATATATTTTTATTATTAATATATATATATATATATAATATAATAATAATATATATATATATTAATATATAATTATATATATATATATAGCTATTATATATTATATACCGGTATATATATATATATATATATAATATATATATATATATATATATATATATATATTATAATATATATTTTATATATATAATATATATTTTTAATTTTTTTTATTTTTATTATATATAATATATAATAATTTATATTATTATATAATATTATATATAATATATAATATTTAGTGATGGAGCGAAGCCAAATTTTTGCATAACTGCGGTTGCAGTTTTTTGCGGTCTTAAAATTTTCAACAACCGCGGTTTCGGTTCTTAAATTTTTCAGCACCGGTTGCGCAACAAAATCAAAATTTAATAACTTCTTTATTTTCTAGTAATATATTATTACTATTACTACTACTACTACTACTAATAATAATAATAATAATAATATTTTTATTATTATTATATTATTATTATTATTATTATTATTATTATTATTATTATTATTATTATTATTATTATTATTATTATTATTATTATTATTATTATTATTATTATTATTATGTAAATTATATTTTACTAGAATTTCATCAAACTTTTTAGAGAGATACTCTTTCGTTTATTTCTCATGCATAGGTTCTGCAGATAATACTAAGTTTATTTCCAACTTTTTTCAATATTTATTTTTCCAACTTTATCATTATTACCATTACGGATGGTGTAGGTATCGATAGTGAATGTTAATTTATTTCCTTTCAGTTGAGCAACAATATTTTGAACTTCTTTCTTGACTGAGGAGTGAATCTTGTTATATACTCTGTTCTCATAGTAATTGCGCTGTTTAATTTTATATTGTGGGTTGACTTCAGTTATGAATCGAATAAAGCCTATGCCTTCAACATAACTAAAGGGAAGATCCTGCATAATAATCATTTCAGCTGCTCGATAGTCAAGTAATTTTGATCTTGAATTATTAAGACATTAAGACATTAAGAATATAGAGACAGTAAGAAGCCACATGGGTGATATATACCACAAATATTGATTATTTATTCTTAAAATCTATTTCGATATATTATTTACAATAGCTAAAGAAAGCTTCATAGAATTATAATATCAGATTCGAGAGTGGAAACGAAAGTAGTTTCCAAATATTGCTCATGTAAGAAGTTAAGGTAAGTATTAGGAAATAGGAGGCTAGATTAACAATATAATGACTTAGCTTTGAATTAATGGATAATATCTTTTCTTTCAGGTATCACGATCCAAGAATGAATTTCAGGATAGAATAAGGATCCAAGAATCTGGACTTAAGTCCCAGATACGAGAATCAGATACAAAGTCCCAGATATGATATACCAAATAGGAATCCCAGATATGAATCCCACCTATGAAGCCTGTTAAAGGTAAGTAACAGTGTGTTTTTTTAAAAAGGGCTTTTACCTACTCTTTATTATATATTATTTTTAATCAATTTTGTTACATTTTAAAATTACATATTCATTTGCTTAAAACTCACCCTATTTTCTAAAAGGGCTTGTGTTATTCCTTTACCCAAGGTTTTCTTGAGTGTTCTTTTATAATTTAGTAGACTGTAAAAGTTTAAGTTAAATTTACCATCATTATTTATTAATCCATATTAATTTATATAGATTAAATCATAAAAGTTAACATTAATTATCATCAATTGTAGAACTGACCTTAGAT
>JABUQX010019657.1:20000-28393 GCA_015478945.1 Trachelipus rathkii
GTGATATATGGTGTTGTGGTAGGGTTCTGAATGGAGTCAAAAAAGTATGTATGACGATATGAAGCGTGTGTAAGAAATTAAATGGTGGTTCTAATGGTGAGTTGGTATGATTAATAGCGGAAGTAAGACAGGGTGTGTTTGTTCCTTGGTTATTCAATTTGTATAGGATGGGGTTATGAAAGAATTCGAGGTGGGATGGCAGGAAATGGTTGAGAATGGAGATGAGGAGTGGAGGGTGCCCTACTATTATATGCTGATGATTTGGTTCTGTGTGGCGAATCTGAGAGAGTTTGAGAGGATTGTAGAGAGATTGGCAAGGTGTGTAAAAGGAGGCTTGAAATAAACGTGATAAGTATAAGGTTAGTTTGAGTGAGAACATTCTCAGTGTGAAAGTCTATGTTGGTATGGTGAGCAGCTGGAAATCAAGTGTCTGAGTTTAAATAATTTAGGGTATATATGTTGATGAGAAGGGAACGGATGAATCCAGAGTGTAGTAGGAAAGTTGTGATTGCAGGTAGGTGGCTGGTGCAATTAAATTCCTTTTGAATGCTAAGTACTAAAGTCTTGAGTGGTGCTTAGGTCTTACATGAGGTATTTTGTTACCTGTGTTATTGGTATAGTATGTTCGAGACTATGGTCTGGAATAAGAATATAGATCTAAAGTTTCAATGTGTTCAGATGACAATCTTAGGGTCGTGTTAAAATGACAATTATAAATATGGGAATGAACTTATTAGAGAGTATTGTGGTGTGAAAAAAGGGTAAATAGAGAATAAATGAAAGTATTTGAGATGGTTTGGTCATGTGGAAAGGAGAATGATAGTCGGTTGGTTAAGGATGTATAGTGGCGATGTGTTGGGAACCGAACGGCTGGAGACCGAAAAATAGTGGATTGAGTCATAAAACGAATATGTTGAAGAGAGAAATTGATTGGTAGAGGCGATGAAGAAAGTGTATAACAGGAATGAAATGGCGGGAATTGTGAGGGGGTATGGTTGTGGCCCACTGCCAAATGAACCTTAACATGACGAATCTACATAGTGAGGCCATCGTTGTCCCATGAAAGCTTTAGGGTGATTGTCTGACTGGATGATTCCGACTAATTTTAATGATACTTGAAATGGCGTAAGGTGCTGTCTTCTTTTCGACTTGTGTCATGTCTTCTACTCTTTTTCTTTTCCGTATGTCTCGTTACAACCTTACTCCATTCCTGGGAATAGAAGGAAGATAAAGAAGAAGAAGAAATATATATTATATATATATATATATATATTATATATATATATATATATATTATATATATATATATATATATATCTAATAATTATAATTATATATATATATATATATAATATTAATATATCTATATATATAGCTAATATATATATTAGATCTATTTATTCATTTAACCTTAACTCATTCTGAAGTATGTATATAAAAATAAATTTTTCATTCGTTTTTATATTCTTTTCTCATTTATTATTTATTATTATTAATTAATATTATTATTTATTATATTATTATTGGTATTTTATTACCCCAGATTGGGGGCGAGGTGCGTAACATACACACAGAAAAAAATAGTAGAAGAACTGCCTTAAGTTCGAAAAATGAAAGCCCCTACCCGTCCTTCAATCCTTAAGGAGAATATCGTTCGCAATCACGGAAACCCCTAGGAACCTCACGAGACTTGGCAACCCTCACTGTGGTATCTCATTCAATGTGGTTCACTCTACTAGGCCACAACGCAATACCCCTCTCAAAAACTCCGCCCATTCACCTCCATTAAGTGCACCTTTCTTCTCGCCCTGCAATAACCTCATGTTCTTCCTTCAGACTTCCTTTTACCGTCCAATCTATTTTTCTTCGGTCTCCTCACTGTCGAGTTTCCATCGCACTCCCACTTATACATCTACTTAACTAACTGAACTGTCCATCATTCCTTTCACGATGACCAAACTATCTAACGCTTATTATTTCTCGTCCCTAATGGGTCATTCTTCATTTATGAAATTCTTCTCACACCTAACACGCCCTAAGAATGTCCATCGAACCCTCTTTATTTCCAAACCATAGGGTTCAATACCATACTTTTAACACAGGTAACAGCAGTACCTTATCAAAGCCCTAGCGCGACCAAGTACTTATCTCTTTTACCTTCCACCAAGTGATTAATTGCAGCCAGCCACTTTCCTACCATACTCCATCTTTCCAACTACACTCTGCATCATCATTCCTTTCATCCAACATACATCCTAAAATTTAAACTCAGGTAAACTCTGTTCCAAATTGCTCACTATCTAACATGAGTCCATTCCGCGGACTCTCCTCATTCCATAACCTACTCGTTTATCTACATTTTTCTCTCAAACCCCTCGTTTGCACAGTCCAACCAAACCGTCTACCATCGCCTCAAAACCCATCGATTCGCCACATAGCACCAATTCAACCTCGTTGACAATAAACCAAGGCACCCTCCATCTCTTTTATTCTCCATCATTTCTAATACCTTCCCCTTCCACCTCTACCTCTAATCTTTCATAACCTCATTTATATTACAAATAAATGATAAATCGGGAGACATAACACATCCCTGTGTCACTCCTACTATTAAGTGCTAGTACTAGTATCTCAAGGACATTTAGTCAATCAGAATCTTCACTATCGTCATTCAGTAAACGTCCTGTCACTTCAACACTGCCACATGAAGCCTCCCTATTACAATCATCTCAGTCCACACTAAATGCAGTTTATTCTTCTCTCCATTTCTCAATCATTTGTTTTCAATGTGAAAATGTTTGATCTACACGATCGCTATTACCACTTTAATGCACTTGTCTTCGTTCATCAGTCCTCATCACTCTATCGCACTCTTCCACAAATACCACTGCATATATTTCCTACAACAACTCGATCAAGCTAATTCTCTTAATCGTTCTTCATCCTTATCTTATATATGGTACTATTATGCCTCCTCCAATACCACGGAACTATAACCCTCTATTATTATTATTATTAATATATATTATTTTTATTCTTATTATTAATACGTACTTCTGGAAATGAAGAAGTTGAAGGAGGATATTAATATATTCCATGTTTTTTAGTGACAAGCAATTCTTCTTTTTTATTTTGTAGACTCACAGTAATGATTTGACTATGAATAAAAAAGTGACGGACTTCTAAATAGAAAACTTTTTTAAAAATACGAACTCAGTCGTCCAAGGGAAGAAAGAACAAAAGATTATAAACATAGATTGAAAAAATCATGAAAAAAGGTATTGGAACTTTTATTCGATCGCAAGTTTAGAAGTTTAAATTGTTCATTGCAGTTTTGAATGTGAACCTCAAATCAATTTTTAGTGATGGTGATACCGAGGGTTGTGGGAGCTTTGGAATTGCCAAATCTAACCATATGCCCACTTAGTTAATTCCCGATTATAGTAACTAATCGAAGATATGTTTGGAGGTGTTAAGGAAGATCTTGGCTCATTTAGGTTGGTGTGGGTATTTAGAGGAGGAATAATTATGCTCATATGCATCCTTGACTCTAGTTTGAGGACGGTTTGGAATCTTATCATCCTTTTTTAAAGTGTTGTGAATCATGTAGGTTTGGTTGGGGTATGTATTAGGAGGGAATAATTATGTTCGCAATGTGCCAGCCTTGAGGAGTGGCGCAAGGCCAACTTTTTGAGGCAAGCCTCTTTGTTGCCACCTTTGAGGGTTGAGGATGTGTTACTTTCGTACATCCTTAAGAGGAGGAAAAATTGTTAATGTTCAGCATGCGAACTATGAATAAAGGCAGGGCAAAACTTCTAAACCTCGATCTTATGACTGACACATATTTTCTCATTTACATACCCAACACCAACCTTATGATACTAACTCTTTCTTTCTACTTCCAAACGTATTTCCGATGTTACTCTGATGGGGTGGGCATTGAGGCTAGGTTTCATTGTTCCTAACGCACCCATCACTACCGGTACCACCACTACTTCCTCCATGTTTCACATTCTCTGAAGTTTGTATTTGAGGTTCTGATACTTAAGATATCTTATTTGTGGTCTTTAATTTCTGTTTAGTTAATAATATTTTCATCACTTACTTTACTTCATTTTCCAATTTCAAAGGCTCACTTGTCTAGTCCCAATTCCATTTCTATACCATGTGAATTTTTTTGACTACTCTTAACTTGCCTTTTAGTTTCTTTTTTGTTTGGTTAGTTTAGTTTTAGATCGTCCTTATAAAACAGATGTGTTATAGTCGAGTTTTAATTCTTGCCCCCAGGTAGATAAAACTCCAACTGTTACGCGGAGGATTTGAACCAGCGTCCTCTTGTATGAGAGTCGGCGACTCAGCCTCTGCGCCACGAGGCGTTCGCATGGAATAATCCCCTATTAATTTTAGTTTCATTACTACTTTTTGTCTTTTTGTTGATTTTATGAATCATAATTTATTCTAGCCACAAATAGAGCTGCAAAATAAAAATTAAAAACATTAATAATTAGCTAAATAACAAAGATGATAGTTTAGCTTAAATACACTAAATATTAGAGATAGAGTAAAGTATTACCTTGTTCAGTAAAGAAGTCGTCAAAAATTAATTGTCTATTTTACCTGACAATCCGTCTTGAATATGACCATAAATAACAAGACTCTAAAAGTTCTAATAGACTATTTATTATCGCAGCCACACACACACACATACATTTCACACCACGCCATTTCATTGTATTTGTTGTTGATAATTGGCTTGTCATAAATAAACTTATAAATTTGCTTTATTAATGTAACTTAATTTAAATGAAAAGGGTCATACTCCTCGTGCGCAGGCTGAGTCACCGGATCCATACGAAGGACGCTGGTTCAAATCCTCCGCGTAGCAGTTGGAGTTTTATCTACCTGGGGGCAAGAATTAAAACGACTGCGTACATGTTGGTGGCGCTGGTTTGGGATAGCCGGCCTTAAAGTTCGATTTCCTGTGGTCCCCCGTGTTACCTTCTTAATAGGGGATAAAGCACGTTAAAAAGGTAGTATAACAAAAATATCTCAGGCCGTATACGCTTCTATACAAAACCCTTTAAATAAAAGAAATAACATTATTAATACATAAGAAAGAAAAAATAACCTATACACTACTCTGCTGATCCCAAACAATCTCTATTGTTCTGAACCATTACACAACCCAGGTTGTTTTGTGCCTTCTGTTTTCACTGAACTCTTTACGCTAATCGTTCATTATCTTGTTGCTTGTTACGTGGTCCTGCATCCTTGATCTTAGCACTCCAGCCAGTGTTTTATACATTGTCAAATGGAGGATTATTGTTCTATACATAAAGGGGTCATTTGTCTTCTCCGATTTTGGTAATAAAGTTGTTTCTCCCACAACACTAGTGAGCCATTCTGGGATCTCCTCAGGTCCTTTCATTATTCTATTAGAACTGTCCCCAAGTGGACTTGTGAGCACAATAATTTGTTTAAACCCTAAATTCTGCTTATCCATCGTGCATTCCCATTATTTAGCATTTTTAACAACACTACCGGAATCCGATGTGAATATAATTTCTGATAGTTCTAGTATTGGGAAGCCTTTTTGTGATTATTTGCATTTCTGGTTGTTTTTTCAGTCTCTAGTCACTCGGCTTGAAAATCATATCGAGTGCTGTTTTCAATAGAATCCTTCCACACAATCAGTCGTCATACTGTTCGCGTGATGTTGTGAAATGTTTTTTTTTTTTTTTTTTCACTCAACGAGCTTTAAAATCTTTTTCGTTTTCTTTAAATATTTATTTTGCAATATCTCTTCAAGTTTATATATATATTATATATATATATATAATATAATATAATATACTATATAATATATATATATATATATCATATATATTATATATATATTTATATAATAAATTATAATATATATATATACATTTTCTTCTTGCACCTTCCTATTCCCCAAGATTGGGGGTAAAGGTGCTGTACAAGCATCAGAAAAGAAAAGCAGTAGGAAAACATGACAAACGTCGAAAAGAAAAGCCCAGCCTTACCTGCCCCTCCTCTGTACATTAATTAGTGAGAGCTCGTTACTCACAGACAGAAAATCACCCTATAGCATCATGGACGACGGACCTCACTATTGTAATCGTCAATGTAAGGTTATCCGCTGGCCCAGGATGGCATCACCATGCTCCATACAAACTCCGCCCATTCTCTCCTTCTGCACCCTTAACTCTCAGCTCTGCAAACTCACATTTCCTTCGTTCAGACATTCGTATCACCGACTCAATCACTCTTGGTCTCCCACGTTCGTTCCAACACACTCTCCACTCTACATCGCTTAACCAACTCGACTTCATTCATCTTTCAACATGACCAAAGCCATCCTCAACATACTTTATTTATTTCTCTCATTTTACTCCTTTCTTCACCCCACACCACTCTCTAATACGTTCATTCCTCATTTTATCATCTTCTCACACCTAGCACTAGATTGCCATCTTAATACATTGAACTTTAGATCTATACTGTCTAGTTCCTCCAACATAGTCTCACTACATAACAATACACAGTAACAACATACCTCGATGTAAGACCCTACACACTCAAGACTAGTCCTTTACATTCACCAAACGATTTAATTGCACCAGCCACTTCTCTATTTCACACTTTCCTACTACACTCTCATCGTCCATTCCCTTCTCATCCCAACATAATACCAAACTATTTAAACTCAACACTTGTTCTAGCGTGTCCCCATCTAACATATTACGTCTCACTGAGAGTGTCCTCACCACACCATAACCTTACTTCTTACCACGTATTTCAAGCCCCCCTTTTACACACCCTGCCAAATCTCTCTATCTCAATCCTCTCAAACTCTCTTTCAGATTTGCACACAAGAACAAATCATCCGCAATATAATAGTAGGGCACCCTCCACTTCAATCTCTATTTCACCTTACTACACATTCCTGCCATCCCCACCTTTCGAATTCTTCACTAACCCCCATAAAAGGAATAACCAAGGAAATAAAACTAACCTGTCTTACCCGCATTAATCCTAAACAATACCATTGGACAATCATTTATCTTACACTACCTTCACTAATGTCATACATACTTTTGATTCCATCAAAAGCTAACCACTAACACCATATATCCTAACACCTGCCATAACGCTTCCTATTAACTCATCATACGCCTGTTGCAAATCACCATAAAACCTAAATACATTTATTCTTCTTCTCCCTTCCCATATTTTCTCAAACATTTGTTTCAATTTAAAGATTGATCCACACACCTCTACCACTCCTAAACGCACCTTGTCTTCACCAATCAGCTCCTTCAGTCACTCGACGCACTCTTTCGACAAAATATCAGCATATATCTTCCCTTACAATAAACTCAATAAACTTATATCCCTATAATTTCTACAGTTCCCTTTTCTCCTTACCTTCTTATATAAGGTAAACTATTACCGCTCTCCCAATCCCTTGAACTAACTCATTAAACGCTTATACACAACTCCAAATGCCAATCAATCACCTATCCGCTCCGTTCTTGATCATTTCACCAGAAATTTCATATCTAGCTGCAGATTACCAATTCTTCAAACTCTTTCACATCTACCTCCTACCTCTCCTTACTAATAACCTATCCCCAAAATACCTATTCTCTGCACCATCAAACCCACACCATTCACTATCACCTCTCATTACTGTTAATATGCAGATTTTCGAAATTCTTCCACTCCTCTCTCACCCATTTCATCAGTCAACAACCATCCCTCTTCATATCTAAGAATTCCCTATTCCATTCTAACTCTTTCTGCGCTCCTTCAAAGAGCTCCTATTCCCTGTAAGTCCGATTCACTCTCCTTTCAAACGGTTCATTACCTCTTGTTTCTCCTACATAACAACCTTTCAGTATTTCTTTTTTTCCTATATAATTCTCAAGCGATTCTTCTTTTTATTCTTTCATCCATTCTAGACACTCACCACCGCTCTTTTTTACCTTTTATACCGCTTTCTCCCTCTTTCATCGCACATCCACTGTTACCAAATCGTACTTCCTACACTTCTAGCTCCTGTCATCCCACATACTTCTTTCACTACAACTAATTGCTCCTTCATTTCCCCTCAGAATTTGTTCATATCAACTGTTCACATTCAACCATTTATTAGCACGCCTTACATATCTATCCTATCTGCCGCTCACTTAACTCTCCCTTTAAATTTCTACCTACTTCCCTTCGGTATCAACTTTCCTCTCCATCCAACCCCATAACTTAATTTACATAGAAAACATACCTGCTACATCCATTAGAAAATCCACTGAGGTATCTTATCCCGAATAACTGTGAAAACGCAATTCACTGTAGTTTTAAATATCAAA
>JABUQX010019659.1:10000-25000 GCA_015478945.1 Trachelipus rathkii
TATGTGTGTGGTTTTAGTTGGTGACATTTGCATCGATCCAAATTATGGATTGGAAGATGATCATTTAAGGTTTTCGAAGATTTTGTAGTATTAATAAAGTTTGTTTAATTACTTTTGCAATTCAAATACGCTGAAATTCATGGTGTAAGATTGCAAGAAGAACTAGAAAGACAAGAGAAAGATATTAACGATCTTTGTTCTCAACTTCACTGAAGCTTGTGATGATCAAAGTTTAGCAGTTAAAATAGTAACAAGATCATTTTGCTTTAGCACGGCTGATTTATGCTCAGGAAGAGTTATTTTCATTTAAGAAAGAGTCAGTTTAGGACATGTTCTACTTTGAATAAAACTCCCCAGAAAAAAAAAATTTGAAATAAATTCTTTTTATTTCTTCTTTTTGAGGTAAAAATTATATCAAAGACGAAACCTTTATTTTAAAACTCGAAAAACATTTACTTCTATTTATTTTTAAAAAATATTTTTGTCATAACTTCCTTTCGCTTTGATTTGGATGCAATTTAAAAATACTTTTTGCGAAATTTTATGTTCAAAGGAAAGAAACCAAAAATATTATTTTCTATCACGAAAGATAGATTTTTCTATCACGAGGGATAGATTTTTCTGTCGCGAAGGATAGATTTTGTGCATTATTCCAGGATAAAATATAAGTTGCATAGCTTTCTGGAGTTCGGAGACGCAGGTAATTTCTGAAGAAGGGTTCCTACGACAAAAGGCATGACAACAAAAATATTTAAACCAAAGTCTATTAGTCTCAGTTGAAGGGAAAGAAAATAGAATTTGCGCCTCCATGCCAAAGAAAATCACCTCGATTTTGCGTTCTGTATAATCTGGAACAGTAAGCATTCCAAGAAAGCTTAAAAACGTATGGCAGCAAGTCTACCCATTTAGTAGCACCTAAGTACCAAAAAACGTTTCCTCGATGAAAGCGGGGCAGTTCCTGTAGAATACACGAAGAAAATAATGAGAAGACAGAAATAAGAAGGTGATTGAAGAAACACAGATGTGGAAATGGTTTAACAATACAAGGAGAACGATTGGAAGTTAAGAAAAGGTCTGGTATGTTTGGTTCATCTCCAACACGATCAGGGATACTAGTAGGGAGCTCTACCATCTACCATCTGCTCGATGTTATTTTGGATATAGAGAAAAAATGGTAAGCGAGTTCACCAGCTCCATCTTGGCAATTGAAGTAAAGTGATTGACGGTGGTGAATACTGAAACCTCCGAAAATCATGATTTGAGAATAAGGAGAATATGCTCTAGTTTAAGCTTTAGAAACTCAAATAATTTCGGATATTCAGTTGAGTTAGGAATCAGATTTGCAGAACAGAAGAATTTAGTAATGGATAAGCAAGAGAACCTAAGTCTTCAGAAAACTTCAAATTACAGACACGAGAACAAATAACGTTGATGTAAACATATGCACAGCAGCTACTTACCCATGAAAGTTAAGGATAGAGGCAGTAAGAGGGAACAGATCTGACAGACCTGACAGACTTGACAGACTTGGCATCAGAACGCTCAAACACCTGACTGTCTGTTAGGAACAATAGGTGTGGTTTAGAGAAGGAAATAAAATAAAAACCGTTGCGCAAATTAATAAACAAAGAAGACCATGTACTAGAAAAAGGCAGCACCGACACATGGATTGGATGAGGATGGGGGCTATCTATTTTGGAAGCCGACTCTGTTAGCGCCCCTGTCTATACAAAGTTGTAAATGAGTTTTGTGATTGAGTGGAAGTGCGTATGGTGTGTGGAGTAAGAAAAATCAGTGCCTACTGGGGAAATCTATATACACAACTGTGTAGGATTTGTGTGAATAAAACTCGATAGTGATGAAGCATCGAACATCGAAATGCGTCAAAATGTTCCAAGTCACTCTTAACATCCCATAATTAAGACCGTTTTCGTTTTTGCCATTTGTGCTTACGCTTGGTAAGAAATGCTTGCACAGTTTTAGCACGAATTTCGCGCAAAAACGACCGCGATTTCTTACGAATTTTAGTTTTGTTTACAAACAATTTTAATCAGCTTTTGTGATGGAGCTGTAGTAGGAGCTCCCATATATTTAAAAGCATAACAAAATGTTTAACCCCACAGAAGACAATCAAATAACATTAATCACGGAATTTAAAATTTAGATATATTCTAGATTTAAAGAGATGAATTTTTTTAGAATCTGGTGAACTCTATCTTTCTGACCTCCTGGTAGTATATATATAGTGATATATATAGTGATATGCAGTTGGAGCCTATATAGCTAGGTATAGGTATATGAGTATATGATACTAAATTAATATATATATATATATTATATATATAATATATAGTATGGACGATATATATGTATATATATATAGTGTATAGTTATATATATAAGATATATAGCTGTATAAATATTATATATTGTATATATATCTGTATATTAAAACGAGTTGATAGTATATATATATATTATATATATTGATATTGATTATAGATATTATATTAGTAGTTGTGATATAGTAGAAGTATAGGTAATATGATATATAATAGGGTAGTAGTATGATGATATAATTAGTATATATATTATTATAAATAATATTTGCGTAAGGTATCTTCAGGTATTCGGTCAGGGATGCTGAGATTCTGGGTGTAGCATGTGAATAGAGCACCGGTTACAGAAAATTAGGTAGATCCTTACGTTAGGAATAGAAGCTAGTTATCTTACTACTATATTGAACACTATTAAGTTTGACAAAATTAGAACCAAGTATATTTCTTTAATGAGCAACGTAGAAATATGATTACGATAAGAAATCTGTAAAGAATGAGAACTATTATTTTGCTATAACAGTAGATTACGTTAATTAAGCACAAAATTAATGTCTAAGTAATAAATAACGTAAATACGGAGCTTTTACGGTCCAAAATTGAATGTAATAGACAATAGTGGAGAAGATTACTAGGAACACTAGAATTATTGTTCTGATTTCCGACGAGCCGCCTCGCTTATGATTATCTTTTCCGAGTCGTCCCAAAAGAAACAAAAAGAGGTATACATCGTGTCTATCGAATAAGAAATGCGAGGATCTATCTATTCATACATATTCGCATCTGCAAAACGATCTGGCATAATGCGAAGGTCTCTCTAGTCTCTCGAAGATCGATCAAGGGGTGCGTCTCTCGTCAGTCTCGATCGGTCAGCGTAGAAAGGAGATGAAAAGTACTCGACCAATTCAATATAAAATGCGATAAAAATATAGAATATAGATCAAATAAAACATCAGTCTTCGAGTCTATCTTGTCTGCAAGATGAAGATGTGGTCGAAAATAGATAAATGCGATTAAAATGGGTAATGAATGAGTAGGGAGCAAACCAGTTGCAAAATAGTCGCAAAAAAGAAGAAAATGTAGAAAAATTACGCTATGACAACAAAGTCACAAGAGTAAGAATAGGAGGTAAAAGCTTAAAACCAGTACCGATAATTATTGATATCTTGGGTATTTAAGATGAATAAGTTATTAGGAAAAGAAGAGAATCAAAGAGTGAGAAGTCTCAATAAGTATTACTTGATAATGAACATCTTGCATACTTCCCATAACTTGATTATAATCGTGTTCAATTATTAACAATTATTTCTTAACAAGGTACTAGCAGTATAACCACACAGGCATATATATATATATATATCATATGGTACTATATTTAGTACTAGATAATAGTAATAATAGTAATGAAAAGAATAATATATGTATATAATATAATAATTGTATTGGTACAAACTGAACTATGAATATGACATAAGAAATTCATAGTTTTAGAGCAATATAATACAATGGAAATTAATTAATTAGGGAGTACATAATCATTATATTTAAAAATATAAAAGTATATTTCAGCGAAATAAAATATAGAATGTATACCCTAATATTGACAATACATATAGTAAAGATATAATAGTAGAAGTACCGTATTTAAAAGATTAGAAATTTTAATCCCCAATTGTGTACTGGAGCTTTCTTTAATTATATTTATGATAAGTATCATTGTAGTGTTTGATGTGGTGAGATACAAAGAGTTATAAAGATTGGTTCAAATGTGATGAAATGTTAGTGAAAAGAAAGAATGTCATAGGTGGTAGTGTGAGATGAGTAAAAAGGTTGTGAAAGTCCATACCTTAATATATGTATTACTTATTGTGAATAACGAAATTAAAAGTTGGTGTAGTAATTATGTTTACTACAACTTCAACCTAAGTAAAGAACGAATAACACTTTACAGGAATGATATTAAATGGCGTATATAAATATAAATAGAATTAGATAATGTTATGTCGAAAAGAAGATGTTATTGCCTTTGTGTTAGAAAAAAACAAAATGAGAGAATTTAGAAAGTAACCCAATTATCTAGAAGAAAACATAAAGAAAATGAAGTATAACATATATGTCGGATTGTAAAGTAATTGCGAAGCTGCAAAAAAACAGTGTGATCACAAAAGTAGATAAATATAACTCTCTAGAACTCTTCTTCTTCCATATCCACATTCCTCTATACTATACTTCATTAGCTCTCTAGCTGTTAAAGGCATCTCTGATATCGTCTATCCTCATCTATCCTTTTCAAGAATAACTTCAAAATCGGTATACAAAGTTCTCTCTCTACGTGCTCTACATACTCATCTTCTCATCCTCGTGCTCTGGAATTCATAAAATATCCATTAGATTGTGTGCCATATGATATTTAATGCTTGCTCATAAAATACAACTTCTATTAGGTTTTTTAGTGTTCAAAATTCAAAGGGATCAGACTTCTAAAGTTCTAAGATTATAAGGCTAAATAGAGACGAAATAAGTTTAACAATATTGTTCCTCTAGATGAATAAAAAAAGAAAGAAGAACCTACTAGAAAAAATTATTTCTACAGGTGATATATAAATTTTAAACATACATTTAATATTTATTTTTTATATCTTCATAATTCTTGTTATATTTTACATGTATTTAATTTTCTCATTAATAATATGCTAAATATCTTTCGTTCATGATTCTCTCCAGAGTAACTCCTGGATTGAAGAGTCCCTTTACATCATAAGAGATAAAAGCTGGCAATTTGAAAGTTAGTTCTTCACGAAACATTCACGATATATCGAGTTTCATCTGGCTTCGAGATATATATAGAAGGAACCTCTATTATTTTAAAATAGCACAGAGGAATGTTTTGAGCATTTACGTTTAGATAACGGGAAAGATAAGGAAAACGATTTGAGTTAATTTTTATTTTCATTAAGATGTTTTTTAAGTATATAATGTAAATAAACTTAGCAAACAAAGGAAATACAATTTAAGAGAATAAAAGGAAAAGTTTATAATTTTTTATTTATATCTCATTTTATTTATTATTTAAATTGATAAAAGTAGTTTTTATAATAAATAAAATATATAATACTGTTATATATATAAATTTGACTTTCAGGTAAAATAACATGTGTTGTTATTATTATGGAGTGTATTATTATTCATTATATCTATTTTCAATTCTGATGATGATTTTGATTTCATGAATAAGTTTACTGTACTAATGAAAGAAATATTATTATAGTACAGATGTTATATTTACACTCAATTAATTTATTTGTACGAGAGACTATCCCCTCATATCTGGCACAATATCTACATACTCCCTCAAAGAAAGCTCCGACTCAAATGTTAAATAAAAAAACTATATGATAAATATCTAAAGATATTTCAATATCATCTCTATCGAGAGATGCTATAGGAAATACTCGTACACAGCCTTCCTTTTATGAGTGTCGTGCCTGTCGAGAGAGAGTGGAACACTGATGACCTCTACGTCCACTCCATAAAAGAATATCTTAATTCTCAAACAAATTGCGCTCTCACTCACACAAGAAGATGCTATTAGGCAGAGAGATTTTCTAACCTACATCTCTTACTTATCGATATGTCTTCCTCTCTCACTATAAATCCATAATATAAATGACGGTTCATTTAAATGAAATCTCACTTAAGCGAATAAAAACGCGGCAAGTAGATCTATGAGGTGTATTATATTCAGTTCACAAGCAATTTTCTTGCAATCACTATATTTCTTCTTCTCTTTTCGGCGTTCCATTTATACATATCCTGGGACATGCTTCTTCTGCACTCAATAAGAGTCTTATCACTATACATGTGAATTCCTTTTCTTTCTCTCACTTTTTTTTTTCTCTCGAAATCTTTCAAAACAACATCATATTTTAACTATATGTGATGGATATACCATATCGAAACTCTATCTATCCACTCACTACAATAAAGTGTCCTGTATTTCACTCGATTGAATCACTTATGAGTGTACGGTAACTTAGTATTGCATATGAGTGTGATGAACACCTCTATCTAGCAAAATTATTATTGAAAGGCTCTCATAGCAATTCATAACAACATATATAGTATTTCGTGAATTATATATCAAATCAGAACGCTGTTATACACTATGTCAAAAGTTCAGCGGCAGAAGCAAAACAATCAGAAGCCAATTTAATATTAGTTATATTATTTTTTATTGAGTATATTGTAAACTGTCTTCCAATTTTTTACATTAGTATTAGTTTTGAGTATTGTATTGTTTTAATAATATACAAGAACCTAAGAGATAGTATCTAAGTTATTTAATGGTTACTATAATATGTGAGTTTTCAAATAATAAGTCACTATATAGTATATAGAATTTATGTACGTATATATATCTAATGTATATTTTCCTCATTATCTACAGAAGTAGTCTATTATTATTATTAAGCTATTTTAAATTATATATATATATATATATATAATTTATCATAGAAATATGTTTTGAGTATTAGAAGGTTAAGCGGATGTATGTTGATGAATTGGTAAAACTGAAATTTGTCAAATTTGTGTTTGATTTTATATAATATACTTTATTTACTAATAGTCAAATTGTATATTTGTCATCTATATTTTATCAATCATATTGTATTTCGTGAATAAATTATTTGCGCATTATATTATATATAATAATTTATTACTCTTCGATATAAGAACAGATAAGCACCAGACAACGTTTTTTTTTTATTAAGTATAAAAAGTATTTATGAACTTAGACTTGTTTCTTTTATGCTTTTTCCTTTGTGTAACTAAACGTTCATTATCTTCACTAAATCCATCCTCACAACTAATTACAGTTCATTTTACTTGAAATTCTCCTCTCTCTCACTCTCTCATACTTATATATATATATATATTATACTATTAATATATATTATTATTATAAATGCTATAATAATATATGTTAATTATATTATATTTTGTTTTTATATATATATATATATATATATATATATATATTTATATATAAAATAATATATATATATATACATATATTTAATATATATATATATATATATTAATATATATTATATATATATATATAATATATATATTTATATATATATATATCTCTCAAGATTCTCTAAAATATTTATAAATATTAATTTAATTTAAGTTTCTAAGGGATGATTTTTTTTTTTATTGTCCATCTTATTTTTTCTATGGTTATTATATATATATATTTAATTATATTAATTATTATTTATTATTATTTTATAATTGAATTATGCGTCACGTTAAAGAAATTACACATTTTGTGAACTTATCGATAAATAGCTCTTAAATTCCCAAGCCTTAAAATCAATTCACCTTAATATCCTCTTGCGTTTTCCTCAACAGCGTTTATATTATATATAGTGAATATATTAGTTGCATATATATTGGTGTTGTTATTAGTCTACTTTATCTGTTGGGTAATATATATATATATATCAATAATTATATCTGATTAAACTTCAAACATATATTAAAAACTATATGAATAATTTATTAAATATTAATAATAATTATATATATATATATATATATAATAAATATATTAAATATGTAAAATATTAATAATATTAATATCTCACAAAAGTCTACCTATTGACCTTTTTATCTATATAAAGTATAAATTATTTATATTATATTATATATTTTAACTTTTAATAATTATAATATATAACACATATATATGAAACCCTAACATAATACACACTAAACTATATTAAAAAATAAAAAAGATATTCATGATCTCAAGAGAATCATTCAAGTGGTGGAATATGTAAGTACTTATAGTGTCTCGAAGTCTCGATTTAAGTTTCATAATATTATAATTATACCACAGAAAAAACCAAATATGTACAACAGCACACGTGCGAACCATCACAAAGAGAAAGTTTGAACCTTTTGTTCCACCTCTCATATACATTTGTAATATTAACTTTATTACATGCACTTTTTATTAGATAACGAATGGGAATGTGAAACTGAAATTATACACTAATATAAGTTTGGTTGGGTTGAGTAAGTGAGGTTAAGTTAAGTTACGTTAGCTACATATAGTTATATATATAACTTGTGTTTTTACCAATGTGGAAAATATACTTATACACTTACATTTGTGGGGGAGAAAGATAGTTTGTATTTGACTTTTATCAAATAAAAATCGTGAGATCGTCCGTGATCACATGTCTATGTCGGCAATCAAAAATGTAAGCTGAATATAATCTCACAAGATTATATATTAAGAATCATATGCACCAAAAATTAACTTAAAATTATTACATTGAGAAAATGATATATGGATAAAATTATATATATATATTTATGCAAATAAAAGTAAAATAACAAAATTAAAAAATCAAACTGTCAATAAATAATAAATTATAATATAAAGTAATATAACTATTAGCGTATTTATTCAATTAGAAGATTGTTATAAAAGTTGTAATTTATAATTAATATAATGACTAAATTACTAATGTTTCGACGTCATATGTTCTCAAAAAGATATTCGAGTAATTTAGTTTATATATTGTCGATGCGACCTTTTTTACCCGTTTAATCGTAATATTACCCATAAAAAAAATATGATTATATATATAATATATAATACTCTATATATATATAAGTCGGTACAGAAATGAGATTTATTGGTATAGTGTGTTTTAGTAGGTATAAGTGTGTGTGTGGTGTGTGTGAGCGTTAGTTGTGTGTGTGTGTGTACAATGATGTAGAGTGTGTGTGTGAATGTGTTAAATGATGGAATTTTGTGTGATGTGTGTGTGAGTATATTATGATAAACATGACGTGAGAATACGAAAAGATAATAATTATTGGTAATTGCTAATCACTGTAGAAGAATCGTTTACTACCAAATAATGACTTGAAAGTACTATAAAAATAAATACACCTTGGGATAATGAATATCACAATTCGATCCATACACACACCCACTACTAAAACCTACACCTCACACACTCAAGAGAACCACACATCACACACTACGCACTAATACACACACACTACACACACACCACAACATACCTACCACTACATCACCACCTACTCACACACACAATGTTAAGCGTATATATTAACATAAGTCGATTTTGATCAAATTCTTATATTACTACTATATAATATATATATTATAATATTATAATTATAAATAAATATCGTATGAGATATTTCCGTTCTTGAATTTTAGTTTTATAATTTTAATGTATGAGTGTTGTTGAATGAGAACTTGTGAATGAGTGAGAACACTGATGTCAAGGACTCTTGAATTAAGTTGTTATAGGTCTATTCAGTAGTATCATCGCCTTCAATATAATTTAATTATTATTAGCACATACAGAAAACCTATCCAAATACTATCCTATTTTGAACATGTAATATATATTATTATATTATAGTATATTATATATAATATATATATATAATATATATATATATATATAATTAATATATAATATATATATATATATTATAATATAATAATTAATATATAATATAATATATATAATATATATATATACTATATATATTATATTTAAATATTATTGCTAAAATAGGTTATATTAACACAGTGCTATAATACTAGTAGAGGACTCGGTAGCCCGACGCAGACTAGACGAGAAGATATAGTAGTATGTCGTGTGACGATTTCCGGGGAACACCTAACACCGATCCAGTGAGTGTCCTTAAAGTGACGTGGCATGACAAGCGAAAACTCTCACACAATCACGTATCACCCTCTCGAGTATATAGCAAAAGAGAGAAAGACGAAGGATATCGTAAGAAACATACAAACAAGATGACAAAAGTAGGAGGAATAAAATAATAGATACACCATCACCAATTAAGTATCGCGTATATCCCGGAGGAATAAATGATGCCCACGTATAGAGCACTCACACAAGTTTCCATAAAATCTCTGTGTAGCTGCTATGCTGTATACTGTGAAAATCATAGTTAGGCCCTTTGATTAGTCATTGACATTCCATATTATGATATTAAAAAAAATAGTACAAATTATATACATACACACACATCGTCGCTAACGAGGATGTCATGGTCTCACAAAGGCATTCTGTTATATCAGAAAGATGTTGTATAAGCTTGACACGCGAAAAATTTGAAATAATATAATGTATAGAAGGACGATCACAAAGAAAATCAAATGAACACTGCAGTAAATAATAGATACACTCCTATTTATGGATGCTCTCATTATAGATATATCGCCTGTTGCGACTATAGGTGTTTTCTGGTCCCTTAATTGTACATGTTGCTGACGAAATGAGATCCACCAAAGAGAAAAAATAACCTGAGTATATATATGCACAAATACAGCGTACACATAACGTATGAGCTTTGCAAGGAGACTAATTGAAGCATGAAGTTTTTAAAGCATTTTGCTAGAGTCATTTGTAAATTAGTAACACTTTATTTTGTCATAAGTAAAGCTGTAGAAGCACCGCAACTTTACGTACAGCACAGAACCTGAAGTCACTTCGGCCATTCCTAGTTTTTATAAGCTAATATTTTTGGGGTTTTACAACAGGATTATGTGTTTGACTTCTTTGTTGTAAAATGTATCCTCAAGTTTCCTGATTTCGATTCCTACCCCGATCTCCATCCCCTGAGTCTTGGGTCTTGGGTCGTGGGTCTTGGGTATTGGGTCTTACTGGTTAATGGTTAACGATAAGAAAAGCTTTAAATCGTTCTATTATAGTTGTACCTCTATAATAGAATGATTTGAAAATTTTGTTATGGAGACCCAAGACCCAAGACCCACCTCATATGAGGGACTCTCTTAGGATGCCAAGACCCAAGACCACAAAAGTGGAAAGTTCGGAAAGAATGGGATCAAGAACTATGCCACAAGTATAGAAGAGAACTGATTATATGCCAAGAATTTATAAATTTTTATAAAGACTCACTACGTAAATCACACACACTGGATACACACATAATTTGAAATCAGCAACCCCTTCAAATAAAGAATATAGCGCGCTCCACAAAGATTGAAGAGCTTTTTTTTCTAATAAGTTAAGTTAAACGCTCTAAGTTATGCAAAATAATGGAAGTGCTGAAATGACACATGTTTATACCGGTATAATTTATCACAGTATATATATCCTGTTAATCATTCCTATTAAGCTTACACAACAAGACACTGAGTCAACATCACACACACACACACACACCACACACACACAACACACACACGACAAAGATGTCAAATACTTAATCCTATCCTAAAATCCCCAAAACATTAATATTTTGAATGTTATTATATGTAAGAGTATATTTCAAATAAACTCCACACGTCAGCATACATAAAGAAAATTAATCTATTTAGAGTTATATATATATAATACTTATTATATATAATTATAGAGATGTGAAGAAGAGAAATCTGTAAAATTACTCCATTTTCACCAAGAAAGTAGACACACACACGACAAGAACTTCTGAGAGAAAACAAACAGGAATCTGGTTTGGCGCAAATTATGAACAAGTGTGCGTGAAACAATGGAAAATGAAACCAAAAATTATAATCTTGGAAAAGGAGAGTTGTCAAGCGAGAAATAAGCATAGAGTGATTGATATAAGACAGAGAGAATGAAGATGAGCACAGAGAGTAGAGAATTATTTGCGCACACAAAAAAAGTGAAAGATGAAGATTATGTAACTGAGAGAGCAGATATTCGAACACAAAAGAGAGAGCAGAGAGTATCCGTTCTATCCTTCTACAAAAGTCCTAGTTGGGTGTGAAAAATAAAATTGAAAATGATATACACTGTTATCGGTAAAAAAAGAAGCACACGTTGGGAAATGTAAAGTTAAATATGTATATTACACTGTGTAGAGAAAAAGTTATGATAAAAAAAGAAATCATGCAGATCTTTTTTTTTTTATCATAGATTTATTAAATTTTCAATGATAATCATGATATAATTCCATTAATTTCACATCTTTTTGTGTTTAAAATATGCAAAACATATTTGGGTTGGAAGAACAATTGAGAAAGTGGCTATAATGAAATGGAGTAAGAAAGTGACAGAGAGAAAAGAACCTTGTAGAACACCACTAATAAATAATAATAGGACAATAATGAGATCGCTTCATTAACAATAGCAAACAGTTGAAAGGAAACAAGAGATGATAAAAATCATGGAGGATGGAAAGATGAGACTCGTACCATACCCTCCCAAAAGTGTTTTTGATATGTCAGGCGCCACTACACATGACTTCCCATAACCCCTGAGGGGGATGACCAGTGATCTGCACGATAGGAAATTAAATCTTTACTTGACCTCTTGGCCTCAAGCATCGAAACCTATACTAGAGGTAATTATTAAGAAAATGAAACTATATTAATATATTATATATATATATTACATAATTATATATCTTGATATATTATTATATATAGTATATATTAACTTGTGATCGTATAGAATTATTCTACTAAAAGAATGACACTTTTATCACAGAAAAAATAATTTACCTCAAATTGTTACAATATATTAATGGTGAAATAACTAGCCGTATAAAGCTTATTACCATAATGCTAAAAAAAATCTCGATAAGATAGGACTCACGCTTAACACAGTAGAAGAATACACAAACCTTAGACTCACTACAAATATTATGTATGATTTCTATGTAAGGTGAGTAACGGTAAATTATTTATATTGTAAGTCGTTTTATGATTAAAATAACTAACAAACACCCTGGTAAATACACCACTATTTTTAAAAAATATTTAAAAAACTAAGCAAGAGAAAATCAAACTGTTAGTGGGTTAATATAATATAATATATTTCGAAAATTTGCCTTTTAACCTATCGTGAAATAATGTACTGACGTGAAGTGAATTATTGAGCACGTGAAATTAAAAATAAGTGAGTATAGTATATATAATATATATAGTAATATGCAGCCCCTAACTATTTTTCTCTTACTCTATATTATATTTATATATATCTAGTCCTGCGCGCATCTCTCTCTCCTCTATAGATCACTCGCAATCCGCTTTATTCACACGCGTGACTCACACTCGCACGCACGGCGTTCTACTCGCGTAATATTGTTCTGACTTACTGACACAAGTCACGCGATGATACGTACACGATATTTTCTCAGGTGACAAGCTTGAATAGCTGCACACAGCGAACACACACAAACAAAAAGTATTATCCGCTATCGATTATTGAGCGTGTCCAACTCGCTCTTTAAACAAAGAAAAATTATAGAGTGTAATTTAACTTACTCACACGAGATTGATAATGGTGTATGTGATATATGAAAAAATATTAATATTCACGTACTCTCACATCTCTCACACGATCATCAGACTAATATATATTTGGGGTCTAAGGGACTTATTGTGGTTTTAATAATTAAAATTATCCACAAAAAATAATTATCTAACCATACGCTTAAAGGTATGTACATAAGACCATCCTACTAAACAATAGGTAATGTAATACTATATTTATAGAGACGATGTTCACTTCTCTCAGCGTGCACGTAATAACACACACGAAATCCTTTCTCACAACTCTCTAAGAATAAATAGTAAATATTCATATAGATTTTCCTTCAGTAGGATATAAACAAGAGGGCTCCATATATCTTAAAATAATCAATGCACTCTGAGGGGTGTATAAAAAAAGACCGCAAATATGGTACATTAAAGTATGTGTTTATGTATATATCACTTATTAGATGGAGACTTTATTAGAGACAATGTTATTCACTATAATAGAGCTCATACTTTAATATTGACAGTAGGAGAATGTTTGTTTTTTCACAAATACAGATATTCATAATAAGCTCTTAGAGTGTGTTAAAAAATACAATATGGTGAATTGGGCTTACCTGAAAGTTCAACTCACTAGATTCATACCCTCACAATTACGTACTTACGGAACTCGAATTACTAAACAAGCAAGCACAATCAACAGTAACCTAAACCCAATTAATTTTATACAACATTATATTAATAAGTTTGCAACTAATAAATTCAATATTAATTAATTAAAAGTATATGGAAGAGATTTTTACAAGCTACACTAATATAGCGGCTGCTATTGCTTCAAATAAGCATTGAATGAGTGAATAACAAAAGACACAAAACACAATAATACAATAAAATAAATGCATAATAACAATGCATACCACCTAATTGTAGTAGTCACAAAAATGCACTAATCAAGATATGTAAGCGCTGGGCATACGCACTAAAAGAGGAGATATATAAGGTAGTAATGTATAGCTACGGTCATATATAATATTATGTAGCCATATATTATTAGGGGCATATTAGAGTCCATCATTAGTGAGTATGTAGTGAGCATATCTTTGTGGAATAGTAATGGGGGGATGATCCTCAACTATTCCTCAGGTATCCTGTACTTAGGTATCATGATGATACAATTAGTACAATACTAAACATAAATACCCTCCTCACCTCACATTTATTGAACAAAGGAGTAATGAAGCCATAGTGAACCCACAGAAACAACATTAAGACTAACACAATAATAAAATAAAACAAGTGAAAATAATATTATATAAT
>JABUQX010019660.1:0-10000 GCA_015478945.1 Trachelipus rathkii
GGGCGAATAATTTTAATTATTATTTATATCACTTACATCTATTATCTATATCATACACATGAAATTGGAAAAGGCTTGTAAATCTCATATTATATTATTATTATTATTATTATTATATATTATATTATTATCATTTACTAGATTTTATATCTTACTAAATTATATCACGATTATTAATTTATTTACAGAAAACCACAACAAAATTAGATATTAACTATTACAATACACTCAAATCTAATATATTTACTATAAAACCCAACAGATTCATTTTCTAACTCAGTCATATCATTATATACTACACTTATAGAATTTATCTCATTACTTATAGTAGTAGCAGTATTAATTAATCATAATTACTAATATTATTATTCACACAGTGATTTTAACTTTACATTAATTACATTCATCATTTATTTAAATTATTGTTATTATTACAATTTACTATCTATTGAATTTTCTAATACTGTACACGATTACTGGATAATTCAGTATTTGTCAGTGTCGCACAATATCATCGACAGGTGCTCGAATGACAATTATTCTCATTACCACATTTATCTACCATTTCTAATAATTATTAATTATTTATTTATATTATCAACACACACACAATTTACGTGCTCATAAAGCATAGGCACAAAAATATGTACCATATACTGTATATTCAGTATATTTATTAAAACTATATTTATTGTATTTATATAATATTTTTCGTAATAATTATATTTAATTACTTTAATATCTATATTATTTATATTATTATCAAAATATATAAAATTAAAATTTAATTATCAAAGTATTCTATAACACTAATAACCAGTGATTCTAATTAATTTATTATATTATTTTTAGAATCTATTAAAGATATACGACTTATTTGAAAGAAGTAATGTTTTAAATTATTTTATATGTTTTAAATTTTTTAACTATTCAGTTTTTTAAATTATAACTTTATTAACTAAAATTATTTATTGAAATTTTTATTAAAAAGCATATAATTTATCATTATCTATTTAATAGCATATAAATATTATTCATGTTAAATATATTGATTAAGATGTCATTTATTATTTCTATCTCCATAGCATATCTTTATTATTATTCCTTATTTTATTATTATTACTCTATCTAATCCTACAAGCTATGATCATATGTTAGTTGTTACTATTTGAATGTATACGTGCTTTATTCACTCATCTTATAGATATTCCCACTCTAGTGTATATTATATTATATATTATTATAAGATATATTATTACAAATAATGTTAAACAGTAAAAGAAACTATAAATTATTGTTAATTTATTTATCATATATAAATATCTTATCTCTATAAGTTTCAAGAATAAGAAGATATATTAATCAAATTGAAAATTCAAATGTAATAATAAGTAATTTATTTATTATTACGATACCATGATATGTTATTATTAAATTTTATTATTATTATATTCAAATAATGTATTTTAATTAAATTAATTATTTATATTTTTCATTATTATTTATTATTATTATTTTAATTATGATTATCATTAAATTAATTATTGATATTATTATTATCTGACAAAGTAAAATATACACTTAACAACATTATTTATTATTCCGATATTATTCCTTATCAGATAAGATAATACTTATTATTATGACCTACACTTTGCTCTAGTTGATAATAGTGTCTGAACTAAACGTAATATAATTAGTGTAGCCTAGTTGAATTATGGAGTCCTGAATCTATCTTGAGTAGCTTTTCTGGGAGAAGTATTACGTTTTGCGGGATAATGGCAGACAGGTGAAAATCTATGTTACTCTCAACTAATTTCCGACTGGTGCTTCATTGTCTTTTTCTTAAGATGTGGCTGCAATATAGACTCACGGTCTTTACATTCAGGTGGTCCTAAATTTAGGCTAACTTATAGCTGATAATGTCCTTTTTTGATATATTCGCATGCTTGACAGCACTAGACTACTCATAACCAGGTCGATCATTAGTAAGGTAATCTTTGCAGTTCAGTACTTGAAGAAATCAGATAGTTATTCACTGAGAGAACACCAAATCTTTTATCAATATCTAGTATCTCTTAATACTAGAATTTTACATATTGGATCGCGATATGCGCGAGCAGGAGATTATTTATATGTAATCCTGTAGGGCTAGTAGGCTAGTCGACGAATATTGTTTATACTTCAAAAATCATTAACTTGTGAATTGGTCGAGCCGAGATTTCAACTATCATGTATCTCTAATATGAAACCTGGCTAATATGTGAATTTTGGTTAACGATTTGATTATTAGGTTTGGGACTCGATAGACTTATTGGAATAACTCTCTACCTTGATATACTATTAAACTTGCTATATACTTGACGGGATCTTATGTGAGATGTAAGTTTGTTATGCTTTTAGACCTTTAAACACTCACTCATTTATATATTAAGTCTACTAGTCACATTTTAATTAGCTGTTAAGCTCGTTGTGATACTATTAACATAGTTTATACTGTTATTTGTCAGTTCATATAGATTAAATTTAGTCTAGACTAGTTGCGCCTCTGATTATGCCTGATATGTGTGTCCTAGTGTATATCATCAATATATTAGAATATAAAATGACTAGAAAGTCTAAGTGATGTGCTCGAATTATCTACTCTACTTAAGTAATTACATCTAGTAATATAAAAAAAGTATATATATATCTATTAGTAGTCTGGCTAGTGAATTACTATAGTATGAGGAAATTGTTGCACAGAGTGACATTGCAAGACTCAATCATATATACTGCATAGAGACTGATCACGTAAAATTTCTATATATATTATTATAGTATATAATATCGCAAGCGCAGTATCCATTATTATTTACTCGTGATTGGACTGTGAGATATATCTATTAGATCGCATAGTAACTTATTTATTATTATATCTGCGAGTGTATATATTATTATTCTATTATTTATTACGATTTATCTAATAAAAATAAAGATTAAAATATTATTATTATTTTATTATCTTTAGATTTGGTGAAGATCCATGATTGTATAATAACATTCATTTATCTATCATTTATTGTATTTATCAAATATTATAATTATTATTAATTATTCACTTATTATGTATTCATTCTATATATTATCTATTATGATAATTTCGGTTAATATATTAATTATTCTTCTTATTTATTATTATTATGATTTATTTTACTAATTTATATATTTTATATTTATAGAAAACTGATTATATGTCTCCATTTCATCTGGTATTAAATATGGTTCGCTTGAGATAAAACATTCATATTGCTTTCTCGTATAAAGTATCGCATTAACTGGTTTCTTGTAGAAAGGCAGTTAATAGAATTTAATAATTATAGCACTAAAGTTTAAAAGTATTGACACTGAATGATTTTGTCGCGGGAGGATCAGACACACATATTCAACACGGTCTACGGCTGATGACGTACCGGCCGCATCGGTCTCTCTCCTTACCTGCTTGTGTCACTGCATATTTTCATGATATATCTTAGACTTGTACTCCTCCTAAGGAATGTCCAAGAACAAGTCTCTTAATAGATCACGCTAGTTATTAATGAATTACCGAGCATCTTTTATTTATACGACGTAGTGTATATGGATAGGTAATAGAAGTTATTGTGCGTCTAATTTTCCTCTTGGTTTTACAGTATTCATATTAGAGTTTTTGAAGCTCTGTATGCTGTATTAATGTCTGATATTAATCATTCAGCTATGTATATTAAGGTTAATGAATATACACGTTGTTTAATCATAATATTATTACATTTGATTAAATATATCTTGAGGTATTAATAATTGTCGATATATATAATATGTGTAACTATCTCAATTAACGATGCTTGTAACACATAATGCATTGTAGTTTAACTTTCCCCTCATTGTAACTATTGAGACTAGTAAGATACTGACTACCTTTAGGATAATGACTCAGTATATGATATTGATACAGCTAGATAGATATGATAGATTAGATAATAGATAGATTAGACAAAGATATACGTCGAGAATGTATTGATAGTAGTAGATAGATAGAGTTAGTATATACGATTCATACGTATAGGAATTGGTTAGTAGTATGCATTGACGTGAGATAGAGCACTTTAGGATATATAGATACGAGATAGATAGTATACGAATCAACAATACAGTGGTTCTGATGAATAGAATACAGATATGAGAGTATACGAGATACGTATTATGATAGATAGACTCATAATGATAGCTTGAATACACATGATATAGATTAGATTAGATAGATAGATAGGATACGATTAGAATATGATACGCATAGAAAGTGATAGTATGTATAGATAGATAGATAGCTAGATCAGTAACAGCACTCAAACGTAATTATTTAGATAGATAGACTAGAATACGTATAGAGTAGGGATAGATGTGATGTATAAGATATGCAACTGTAGGTATGTATATGAGATACTGCCACGATTAGATAATAGATAGACATACAGATCGCATACAAATAAGCTATATATAGAGACTAGATCACCGCATGTAGTGTAAATGATTATGAAGATAGATGAGGATGCTCAGGAGGTTATTGTACATAGATAGATAGCATGAGGTACTGGTAGATACGCATAGACGACCTGAGGGTAGCAGTAGCGTATGACAGGCGCTACGCACAGTAGAGCATGGATCACGTGTAATTATGCTATAGCAGAGTGATCGTATAGATCGAATAGATAGATATAATAGATAGATAGATAGTATAGATAGAATAGTAGTAATGATAATTATTATCTCTTAGTAGATATGAATAAATGTTGCATTCTCGAAATGTTGCATAGATAATTATGAAGAGTTGAGATAAATAATAGCGTAAATTACTATCACTTCTGGTACAAGTCATCAGTATAATTAACTTATTAATCATCATATGTAATATACACTTGATAAAGTGACATGCGAGACTAGAAAACTAGTTACTATATATTATAGGACGTAATGTAATATTTACATATGCTATTGGGTCTATAAGTAATTATTTACTATTCATAGCACTAATACAAAAGAAGAATTATTAAGTAGAGGAGATTATTTGGAAGTTATAAGTTAATTATCTGCAATATAATGATGCGATAAACCTTTCAGGCAACAAAAAATCCAAGTGTCTTGACTCTGAAGATCTTGGATCATAACGAGGCGTACTCAATAGAGATAGGATTACTCCGACTCAATCACACATAGACTCACATGCCGTACACGAGTGCAATTACATTGATCTATAAATATGGTAATTACATCTAAGTCTGACTCATGCACACTTCAATGATATATTTAAATTAAGCGTTACTACGATAAGAGGCTTATTACCTATAATTATAGAGTCACTATTATGGCCTATACGTAGTTATTGCTACTCAACTATTTACTGAAAAGGTTATATATTGAAATATATTTTATGACACTGGATTAGGCCTAAATGCTATATACTCAGTGAGCTACAAATAAGGATATTATTATCCGTATATATTTATGCTCTAAATAGGTTATTTCATACAGCTATTATTACTAATGATGATCGTAATGGAGTCAGTTTAGTTTCATGTAGGATAGTGCGGTGTGATATAGTGATTATTCTTCAGTATGAATATAGGTATTATTTGTCAATATAGAGTAGTACTATAGATATAATTAATAATATATATATTAATATAATATATATATAGATAAATCCGAATTTATATTAAAAACTTATGATAAATTATATTTTAGTGTAATACATCGAGTCACTGTAATAATAATATACTAGTAATGATTGAATAATATGTTATATTATTTATAAATATAGATACTTAAGTAAAGATTTATAAATAATATCATGTTATAGTTAGTACAGATGTAAGATACTATTTTGTTATTTTTATTCTTATAACATGGCTAAAGATGATTGTATAAGTACAGTAAAGATCAGATAGGAATACAAAACTCGCCTGAGTCGAATACTTTGACTTAGCCGTATGAGAGAGAGTGCTTTCTATAAGGAGATGTTTGAGACTGGCGTTAATCTGGTTTATAGTGTAATACTCTTACTATATAGTACATATATTAATAGGTAGTAAAATATATGTATATAATATAAATATTTATATAATAAATTTAGAGTATAAGTTTATTATTAAAACTTTAGATAGTTAATATAAAATTTTTATAACTCACAAATAGTAATTACAGTATAATAATATAATTCTATTGTTTATCAAATATATAATGAATAAATAATGGAGATATTATATATAGAGTATTAGAGATAAACTTTGCATGAATAATCATAATTTCTCAATGTATAATTGAGTGTATAATACGTATATCGATTTGCATGAGTGATCCACGCGTAACTACACTCTCATATACATATATTTGGATATAATGATAATACTATAAAAATATGTACGTTTGAGTATTAGATCACAAAGAGGCGTGCAGCCATGTGCGTGTGTGTGTGGTGGTGTGTGGTGTGTGTAAGTAAATCTGGTGTGTGAGTGACTACTTTAGTAAAATCATTGTATAGTGTAGATAGTAAGTACAGAGTCTAGTGTGTGTAAAGTACATATGTACATGCATATAGTATCGTAAGTAATTAATTTTACTGTGTGTGAACTGTGTAACCAGTATACACAATCTCGTGTTAGTGTAGATAGTAAATTTACTTGATAGATTGGACGTGTATAGTAAATTCAATAGAGTGAGAAAAATAAACCCCGTTATCAAATTCAAGTGAAAGTGTGCGCAGAAACCCGGTGATTGAAAATGGTGTGTGGATGGAGCAATAGATTCAATCTGACTGCTGTTTCGAGTGATATGTGCATGCTGATTGATGTAAGCATTGTGTGTCGAGTGTGTGTGTTGATGATGTAAGTATATGAACCAAAAAGCGGACTCGTATCAAGGTGTCAAGATACAGTTTAGTATGGGCTAACAGTGATAAGTATTGTAGATAATATATGTGAGGTACATTGATGTGTTCATAAGTGGGATAAGTAGGAGCGTACTGCTCAGTAGTTTGATGTGTGTGTGAATGTATAGTGTGTGTGTGTGTGTTGCTATCTCGCGATGTGATATGATACTGTAGTACAAGTAGTGAAGTTCATCAGTTGGTAGACTGGTGATAATAATGTCTATAAAGTGTAATTTTGTGTGTAAAATCACATTAGTGTTAAAATAATTTTAGTGAGTAAGATGATGTAATAATGTACAGTTAGCGAATAGAGTACGTGTAAGTGCTTGATGGAGTATAGTGACGCAAGTGTATCGCTGTTGTGGATAGTCAGTCGTGTAGTGGAGAGCTTAGTGACAACACGATGTGAATATATGAGTTTATAGTTATCTATATAATAATAAAATTATGACATATGTAGTAATAATATAATAAACTAAGTCTAATAAATAATAAATATATAATTAAATATAAAATTATAAAAAAATATATATAAATAAAAATAAATAAAAATAATAATAATAATATAATAAATAAGTTATTAAATCACAAAATATAAAGATATAAATATATGTATAAATTATATATATATGAATATAAAAGTTACTAAAAACATATGAGTTAAAGCAGTAATATAATACTATATGAAGTTAAGTCAGTTAAAAATATATTATGATTTAAGCAGTAATATAACATGAGATAAGTAAGACATAAGTAAGTAAAATCATAATAGCATAATCTTAATACCTCAACTTGGTAGTTAAGGTACACCTCTATATGATTATACTGATTTATACTGGAGTCATATATAAGGTATGTAATATATATATTAATAAATATATATGATATTATAAGCATAGTAAAACATTATGTATTTAAAGCATAGTTAATAATACATGAGTTAATGCAGATATAATAAATCACAATAGAGTTAACGCAGTAAATTGCAGATGAGTTAAAGAGTAAACACGAGTTGGAAGAGGCACGCTCAGAAGCCGAGTCGAGAGAGACACAGAGGAGATAGACGCTCTTAATCCACAACCGCGTACGGGCAGGGGCTGAGTGGTAAGCGCTACAGCGTATACTATGACTCTCACTAATACCACTATGATGTAGGCGGCGTATTCCAGGGATGAGTCCATTCGCTTAAGATGGGAAGATGTATAGTGTACCTAGCCAAGTACATGTACATTCCACGTGTGAGGTCTCGGAAGTAGAGAGCAGCTGAACCAAGAGCACTGATGCATTACATGTCAGCGTGATTAATCACACGTTAGAAGAAGTAATATGCATACTTTAGTCTTGAAAAAACACTGTTACGGCTATGTAACAAATCACAAAATGAATAAATTAGAGATTTACTGATTCTAAAATGATATTATAACTGGTAATATATATTTATAATATAATATATTATGATAGCTCGCTATGTTAAATGCAAGCTATGAATCGATATGCGCTTCTTAAACTTAGTTAAATAGCATAGTATGAGTATACAATGATACTAAGCAATAAGCTAGTTAAAAAAAACATAATAATAAATTAAAAAAAAAAATAAAACCTGACGGAGTCGTAAACTTCCCTTGATGATATAGGTCAAGTACTATTATTTGACTTTGACTATTTACCTGCTTTAAGCTGAAATTGATCTGTTAGGTAGTGTAATATCATATAGTTAGGAATATAGTATTTTAATTAAAATTATAGAGAATACAAATAACTCGTTAAGATAAATAATAAATCAATAATTCATGCGGAGTACGTAAACACTACTAGTAGTAGTTTGAGGCGAAGTTAGTCTATAAAATAATTTATATATTTATAAAAAATATATTAAGTATAATTATATATATATGACTGTAATGTAGTACAGTTTTAGGTCTAGCCGAAACATGTTTTATTATAATATATATATAAAAATATGTTTTAAATGATTATGAAATATCAGGTACAGTGACTCTCGTAGTAATATAATATATATTATTATATTATATATATTATAATTATCATATGTGTGTAGTGTGTAGATGGTGTGTTGTAGTATGTGTTGTAGTAGTAGTGATTAGGTGTGTGATGATAGTGTGTGTGTGTAGTGTGTTGTCGTGTGGTATATAGTGTTCTATATGTAGTGATGTGTTTATGGTACAATTAGTTACATATAATCAGCACCTCGGGAATTAAATTCTTTATTATTTTGTCCTGGCGGCTGGTACGAGTTCTCCGCGGGCAAAGAAGATACGCGAGATTTAGAAGTACAGTCAAAATATTGTAGGTAGCGCATCAAGCGCGGGGAGGACGCGGGCAGAGACAGAGCGAGCTGTCGCGCCGTAGAGCGATACAAACGGCTGCAAGAGAAGTGAATGCAACGAGGATAACTGTACACTTGTTCTATAGCTGCACTAGGATGGGCGCACACTAGTAAGTTCAATGTGATTGGTTATAGTCTTATATGAAATAAGAGGAGAAACATAATATTAGCGTTAAGTCGATGCGCTTTCATAGAGATGTACAGAGCTATAATTAGGTTAGAGATTGATAGAGACATTTATATTGGTTTATTGTAAAATGTAGTCAGAAGTATTGATGGATAGCATATATATATATAGAGAGAAGGAGAGAGAATATCAAAAAAAGAAGCATATGTCAATTTCTAGTGTAGTACTATTCATAAATGCATGAACTCTCTATCAATTAGTATGAAGACAATAGCTTGAGAATTTGCTATTCACTAGAACTAAAGAGAAGAGCATAAAATTAAATATGAAGACATATATTGCTAAGTCACAAACAGTGAGCACAGTCAAAGTATTTAAGAATATAGTGGTTAATGTGTACGTATTAAGGTAGTCTTCTGTGTGTTTTGGTGTGTGATCGTGTATAGTGTATGCCGTGGGTTTATATGTATAGTGTGGTTTTGTCTGGATATTAGTTTTTTTTTTTAATAATCATGAGGTTTTATTTTTGATTGTCTACAGATCGGCTGTATCTTAGTGTCAGAGATATTTATTTAGTGTATAA
>JABUQX010019660.1:15000-22500 GCA_015478945.1 Trachelipus rathkii
TATAATCATATTATAATAATATATATCATATATATATATTAAATATAATAAAAAAATAGTTATACTATTCTAATCCACCAGATGATAGATAAGTAGATGATTAATCCCTAGGATTAAAACAAAAGATAATATAAATATTATGTACTGTAACTGGTGTATAAAATAAAATAACCTATAGTATTTTCATATATATAAGAAGGGATTACAAATATTTAATATAAAGAGGTAGAGTGTCCTATAATAAGGGTAAAAATAATAATAATAATAATATATAAATTAAATCTATATATTATATAATAATTAAAAATAATAATAATAATAATAATTAATAATAATTATTATATATATAAATATAATAAATAAATAATTATTTATAAATTATAATTAATAATATATAATATATAAATATTAATAATAATACTAAATAATAGATATAATAAATAATAATATTTAAATATATAAAAATATATAATATATATTATATATTATGCCTTGAGTGGATAAATATAGTTAAAACAATATAATATATTATTTAACTTATAACTAATATATTATGATAGGTAAATATATAACTATATTTACACTGTGTAATAATAATAATAATAAATATATAATTAAATAGTTTAATATTTAATTAATTAAATCATTATAATAATATATTATAATAATAATATATACTAATGAAATATATAATAAAATAAATATATTAATTAATACTGTAAATTATATATATATAAATAATAACTATAGGAATAATAATTAATACTTAAATAATAATACTAATAACAAAATAATATATAATATATAATTAATATAATATAATGAATATAATAATAATAATAATATAATAAAATAATAATATTAATAATAAATATAAAATATAATAATAGTAATAATAAGAAATTATAATTAAGTATTATACAGTACTATATATATCATATACTATTATTCAGTAAAATTCACTTACGTTGCTTAAATTCAATACACCTACGTAATACTGACATAAAATAATTGAGATCATTATTTTGCTGTTAAAAAAATGATATAAAATATATTGATTTGAGGTTATGGGTGTATATCTTACTGGTACGTTTTGTGACAGCTAGATTCCGAATTATCTGCATACATATATTTGTTAGTACCTAGTATCTCTAAGTAGTTTTTTTATGTAACACGAAATTAATGAATTTAATATATTGTTATATATATATTAAATATATGTAATAATAGCTCACTCATTTAAGTTAATTTATTACTTATCTATAAGTGAAGATGTCACTCGCAAGATAAACATAAAAAGAGATGCCGAGATAGCTCTCGTACTCATACTCGAGTAGTTTGCGTAGAGGTACACTACTACTTTTTTTTTATAGGTCGCCCGATACAACCTAGTATAGCAAGCATATTTGGATTCGCATAATACTCGTAGATGAATCAGATATTCTTAGACATTGTAGATAGTTGAAATATCTTGGTGGAACGCTTACACTCATAATTACACAGTCATAAATAAGATACGACATGTAGCGCCTCCGACACATTTGCTGCAAGTTCTGCTGAGAAACAAGTCAAGTATGTGGATGAATGATACTCGCGTATCATAACCATACTATAGGGTCATACTGTGTACTATCAATATTTGGTTTTGTGCCAAGTCATCTATTTAGTTTTATAAATTAAAAATAGTACTCTTTAAGGAATAATATGCATATTATAAATATTAATAACTACTCGTAGATATCGTAGATATTCTTACTTGTAGATATAGCCACATCGACACTCACAGTTGCTGGCCTATTTATATCAAGCTACAGTATGTAAACAAAGCTTTACGACCTAGCTAGTTTATTGTACCTTGTTTTAAATGATATACAATTTCAAGAAGATCTTTAAACTAGCTACATATAAGAATAAAAATAGATGAACTCATGAAGCACGACACTCGCAGGTCTCTTTCAATATATACAGCCAAGGCTTTCTACATAACACCTTACGTCCAAGTTAACGACAAATATCTCACTTATACTCATTGGGATCGGGAATATCCTACAAATACTCATAGACATCACAGATGTCCCCACATTGTAGACGTTGAAGATCCACAATGGGCTACTTATAATGATAGACTATCATTTAACTATAGTGTTAACCTCTGGACACACTATTCATATCATCTGCTACATAATTGTACGAAGCACATTATAATCATTACAGGGCTTGTCAGTAGTATGTGATCATGAGAGAGAGCGCATGTTAATCCTTTTGTTGGGTCGATCTCTGTACGATCTCTACGCATATACACTAACTACTATTAATTATTTCCACGCTACTTCGTCGACATGAGATTTGATATTTAGAGCGTGCTGAGCTTATGACTAAAATGATTTGTCCTGTCTTATATGCAATGATCTGAGTCTAATAACTGAAAACCTCTGGCGCATTTTCATGCATCGCAATAAGGAACAACGAAATTATATATCGCTTGTCAGTGATGAGGAGGACTTTGCTGATTTCAATATGGCTGCTTACTCATGTTATTCGTAGAGCCTTAAATTCGTCAACTAGACTCACTTGTATACACTAATGGATACTCTGACATGCTTTGCACTTCCTGATATTTGACTGTCCTCGCATGTTAATTACGAGGAGGTTCGCTGGTGGATATCCTTTGAAGGTGAATGAGGATTGATCAAATTTTGAGTCGCATATGTTCGGCTACGAGGTCGAATTTTTCAATATAGTACGGAGCAATCCATACGCAGCACATCACCAAGCAATCGATCTGTACAGTACGGTTTCTATCATTTCATGTCTACGAAAAGAGCCGACACTGATCTGTTTATATGAGCTAGAGAATAGACTGAGTAAACAGCCATGGGCGTTCGCATGACTACATGGTACGAGGTCATCGCATCTCCAGTCTTCTACTTTCATTATATTCTCTATATATGTATTACATCTTTATTGTTGAGCTCAAGCGAGGCATAGCCTCAATTCGTCGGCCGTTACTGCATGTAGATAATTAGACTGATCTCTAGAGATGTTGTCTTCACTTCGCGCAGTATGGTGCCATCGCCTCGGGTAAAGTATTGCATAGAGTTAAGATATTGCCTTATTCCATATAGTAGTACCTTTTATCTCTATATAGTGAGATAATCCTCATTACTACAGCTTGTCAACTCTAAAATGCATAGTTCTGCCCTGTTTCTCTTTGACAATGATGCAGACCTCGCTATTGGACCAAAGAGTGGCGGTGTTAGTGACATGCCGCGCGCTTCAAAATTCTATCTGAAGCTACTACTGAGTTTATGCAGTCACGATAGTATGCACATAGAGGTCTTGGCTTAGCAGTGCAGGATTTAAATCTGAGCTGATGGAAAATCATGTAAACTCTTCTTCCGTATGGAGTTGTACTAGACAGGATATAACAAGAATACATGTAGTGTGAGCAGTGAAGAAATGAAGCACCGGCACGAACAAGCTGGGAGTAATAAGTCTACACCTCATAGTCGAGCGAACAAGCGCCTCTCGTAAGCTGACGAGGGCGCATAGGATAGGTGTGTTGATGCGCTGATGGTGCGATAGTTCTTGGTCTCATGAGACATGTATATGTCCTGCTACAAGTAAACCAACTATTTGCAGATAAAATCGAGGTATGACAAGACAATAACAGTCCATAGCGCGACATCCGCGCCCGTTCAAAGTGTATACCAATCCAGTACCAGGGGATTGGCAAGTGGTCACCATGCTGCAATCTATGATAACGGTATTAGTCCCGTTATGCAACACTAAGTAATTTTTGGAGCACAGATTTTCATAAGTCTATCATTGGCCTCTAATGAGTCGAGCACCAGCTAATTATGCACGAGAGAAGCCGGACTGAAACCAGATGTCCAGCTCGCTTGACCTCCACATAATAGAAGCATAGTATCTCAAGCAATACAAAGTGTAGCGAGGAATAATGTAGTTTTATACATTGTATAGTTGAGAGGAGAGACTGAGAAGATGGACAAAAATGCTCTCGAGATGAAGACTCTAGTATCTCAAGCGCTTAGATTCTCTTTGAGGCAGCATGCTAACAGACATATCTGTGATGGAGTGTTATTCATATACACATTTCGTTGCATTTGTTTATGTTAAAGAGTAGCTAATACTGTATAGTTTTAATTATGACGATATATCTTGAAGGAGTGAGACTCAGTATGATATGAACCTAGTCGTATTAAGATAGACTATAGTAAAAAATTAAAGTGCTCTTAGAGATGAGAGCGATTTTGTAGAAGTTGGGTTTTTTAAAGAATATCGTAATATTTCACAAATGAAGTCCAACCTTTATATAGAAATTATATATCTATACATATCAGCGTAGCAACATAGACAAGAAATGATTAAGACGTAGAGGCAATTCTAAAGACGATATAAAGATAGGAGCAGTCATAGATATATGTAATTATGATAGATATGAATAGGGTCAATGTCACTCGAGACATTATAATGAAGTGGTAATAAGATGATTAGATGTGCAAGTGAGAAGATCATTGAGTATGAAATAAGGCAGATAATAAATAGGAGAATATAAAACTATATATAAGAATCACATGAGGAATATAACCTACTATAGACATGAAAAAGAATAAGAAGTACGCCCCTATTCTAACAACAGTACCACATTTGGAGCGATTGTGAAGCAATGCTAGACCATAAGTAAGCAATGAGATTACCTTATATACCATGAAAGTAAGTGAAACCCCTATAAGCGAGGTAGAGTACTTTAGATAAGCATGATGACGCGTAGCTCATATATACTCGTCAATAGCTTTGGCTATGTACATAGCGCCACCTACACAAACGTCCTTCCTCAGTATAGTTCCTATATGAGTAGACGTAGAAAATCCATAAATCTGTTAAATATAGGAAGCTATAATATATAGCTTCGCCAGTAGATCTCAGACACTCAGAAAAGTCACGTATCTTGGTTAATTTAGACAAGAAGGGAAATAGAGATTACCAGATTCGATCTATAGAAGTGTAGTAGTTAGAAAAGAGGTATTCAAGATATTAGAAAGGATCCTCAAGTGAGCGCTAAGGGGTACGATAAGTTAGATAAGGATACAGATCTAGCATCCATTATATTTTGGAATAGGTTAGACATATGCCGCGCTTACTCCACAACTACTATAGAGGTGAGTAAGTAGCTTAGTATTAGAGGCACACAGAGATAATTAGTTAGAATCACTCAGAGGAGGGTGGGGGGGTCAGCACACGCTCACATTCAATCAGAGCCACACTACTTCTCAAAACTCGCAGGAATGGCCATCGGAACTTAAGGCAAATGACTCACTCGAATTCAACTAGAACGTCTGGACAGGTCAAGATTTCAGCGATGCTCATTAGCTCGTCGCTAACCAAATGAAATGATTTTAGGTTATAGGTCATAATGGACGATCCTGAGATGTGAGAAATCGAGTAGGAAGATGTGAATGAGTCTACAGAACCGTCTGCTATTTCATAGGTTGACATTAAGCACGTGAAACTTATAAGTATTGCAGTGGCGAATACAGCCAGTTTATGATCATAAAATGGCACAGTATAAATATACAGTTATAGAGGTATCTCAACAAGGAATAAGACATACAGTTTAAGCGCTATAACGTAGGATTGAAGGATAGTATATATATCGAGATTATCACTGTGCATACTATCGAACCATATGGAACAGCTCGATAGTGTTAATTACTGACCATGTAAAATGATGCGACAAGAGAAGAATATACTGGAGGTCCGAGCTAGCAGTGCAAATCTTGGGAGGAGAACTATTCAGAGGAGTCTTGCATGTGTCCAAAGACTCACATAAAGAACAGTTTCTATGACGATCCATGAAACAAATAAGTGATATGCTGCCGTCGCTCTTATAGAGTTCGGTCAGATAGAGTAATGCTAACTATGATAAAAACATATGAATAATACTACTCGAGATCTTTACATCTCAAATAACTAGCGAATGATTGAAAATTAGAGCTTCAAGCTTTGTAAGTAAATAAAGACATGAACTGACAGGAGATGTAGTATGATGCTGCTGCGTTACATAACGCTTGATAATAAGGAAGCTCTGTTAGGTAAGTATATACACGTGTATGCATAGCATCTGACATATGGGTGGGCCAGTCACTGCTCGAAACAAGAACATTTTTACAGAGATTATTACAGTTCATTCGAACTACTCATTATAGGATTGAGAGTAGTGAGAGAAACACATTTTAGTCTCAAGAGGATATGAATCCGTGGCTACAGGTTGAATTTTGCTACATTAACAATTACAGTTCCACTTTATCGGCAGAATCCTGAAGCGTCTTAAGTCAGAGTCAGAGTAAGCGAGTTCGTACGCTTCACACGTAATGAAGTATACGTGTAGTGTCAGCTTAAAAGCTATGAGTTCTGCACCAGATTCAGGTGCCTTCAGCGATCAAAGTGCCAGAAAAACTCATTGCTATAGCTCGCATGGATGGGCGATGTTGAAGAGTTAATGATATGTTAAATATATTTAGCATAAGTAGACAAGTAAAATTTTTAATAGTATGGTTGTGGTCAGTGAGTTGTTACCTATCAAGAGCGATCAAGCTTGGGTTGGACTGTCTCTGAGTGCAGTATTCACGAATGTTATCTATTATGCTGGTTTGAATACTCATGGCGCTCAATGTGTGTTCAATGAATCTGGGTGTGAGGAAGATATCATCGGAATGTGTGTAGGCATTACATTCAATCTAGTTAGCATCACCAGATCTTGTTGAGAATAAATAATGAAGACAGGCAGGCATATCGGTCGCAGGTACCAAACAACTGAATCAGGTAGCAAAGCCGATAAGAAAACTCTACATACAAATTTTCAGTATGTTATGTGTACATTTGAACAATACAACACTAAATAGAAGTGTCTCTCAGATGAATTGCTGTGAGTAGAGAACGCATACTAGACGTCAATCAGTGAACAAGTTGTTAAGGCAAATCAAATGAACTAGCGCATGGAAATAATCTGTTTCTGTTAGATGACTACTAGTAGAGAAGACAAGACATTCACGTCATTCTGAAGTGATAGTAGAAGGGCACACGAAAGATTTTAATGAGCCACAGACATACTCGACGCTAGGAGATCTGAGTAAGACTCTCAGATCTCTCAAAGAGATCGATGTATAAAGAGAATGTTTTATTTATGCCTCCGTAATAAGCACTTTCTCTAGCTACTATTCAAACAGGGAAGCATTTATACTATTAATTTGTTAGTTATATTGTTGAGTAATATATTATGATTCGATGTTGAGAGATAGAATGTTTTTTACTTAGCCAGATGAGTGGTCTCATACAATGAGCTACTCAAAATAGGTTTAGAGTTAGAAGAGGTACGTATTCCATGGATGCCAGGAGTTAGCGTGCAAGTCCATTGTGGATGTAGATGTAAATGTCATTAAAGCAGAGCTTCATGCCTTGTGGCAAATCTTACTATCT
>JABUQX010019660.1:27500-30000 GCA_015478945.1 Trachelipus rathkii
AACAAATCAGAAATTTTCGAGCCAGTTCGTCCACAAATACTACAACTAGTACTTTTTCTTCTTTACTACTACTACTACTACTACACTACTGCCTCTACTACTACTACTACTACTACTACTACTACTAATCTACTACGACTATTACCACCATTATTGCAAAATTATTGTTACAACGAATAATAATAATGGTATAAACAATACTAATTAACAAATATTTCAAATTGAACGAATGAAATGCAATGGAATAAAAATTACATTCAGAAAAGACACTTCAGAAGAAGAAGAAGAAGAAGAAGAAGAAGAAGAGAGAAGACAGAAGAAAGAAGAAGAAGAAGAAGAAAGAAGAAGAGAAGAAGAATAAGAAGAAGAGAAGAAGAAGACGAAGAAGAAGAAAGAAGAAGAAGAAGAAGAAGAAGAAGAAGAAGAAGAAGAAGAAGAAGAAGAAGAAGAAGAAGAAGAAGAAGAAGAAGAAGAAGAAGAAGAAGAAGAAGACGAAGAAGAAGAAGAAGAAAAAAAAAAGAAAAAGAAGAAGAAAGAAGAAGAAGAAGATAACAATTGAAGAAAAAATAAAAAGAAAAGAAGAAGAAGAAGAAGAAAAAAAAAAGAAAAAAAAAGAAAGAGAGAAAGAAATAAAATACAAGAAGAGAGAGAAAAAGAAAGAAGAAGAAGAAAGAGGAAGAAAAGAAGAAGAAGAAAGAAGAAGAAGAAGAAGAATATAGAAGAAGAAAGAAAAAGAAAAATAAGAATAAAAAAATAATAAAAGAAAAAAAAAAAAGAAAAAGAAAAAAGAAAAAAAAAAAAAAAAAAAAAGAAGAAGAGGAAGAAAAGAAGAAGAAAAGAAGAAGAAGAAAAGAAGAAGAAGAAGAAGAGAAGAAGAACAAGAAGAAGAAGAAGAGAAGAAGAAGAACGAAGAAGAAGAAGAAAGTAGAAAGAAGAAGAGAAGAAGAAGAAGAAAGAAGAAAGAAGAAGAAGTAAGACAGAAGAAGAAGAAAGAAGAAGAAGAAGAAGATGAAGACAGACAAACAAAGACGAACACAAGAAGAAGAAGAAAAAAGAAAAAAAAAAAGAAAAGAAAAAGGAAAAGAAAAGAAAGAAAGAAGAAAGAAGAAGAAGAAGAAGAAGAAGAAAGAAGAAGAAGAAGAAGAAGAAGAAGAAGAAGAAGAAGAAGAAGAAGAAGAAGAAGAAGAAGAAGAAGAAAAGAAGAAGAAAAAAAAAAGAAGAAGAAGAAGAAAAAAAAGAAAAAGAAAAAGAAAAAGAAAAAGAAAAGAAGAAGAAGAGAAGAAGAAGAAAGAAGAAGAAGAAGAAAAAGAAGAAGAACAGAAGAAGAAGAAGAAGAAGAAGAAGAAGAAGAAGAAGAAGAAGAAGAAGAAGAAGAAGAAGAAGAAGAAGAAAAAAAAGAAAAGAAGAAGAAGAAAAAAAAGAAAAAGAAAAAGAAAAAGAAAAAGGAAAAGAAAAAGAAAAAAGAAAAGAAAAAGAAAACGAAGAAAAATAAAAATAAAAATAAAAGTAAAAATAAAAATAAAAATAAAAATAAAAATAAAAAAATTAAAATTAAAATTAAAATTAAAATTAAAATTAAAATAAAAATTAAAATTAAAATTAAAATTATTTATTTCTAAATGGTAAAATTTCACCATTCTTTCCGTCGACATAATTTTATTTATAATAATTTTTCTACTGATATATAAAATTATTAAAATCAATGTCAAATTGAAAAGTGTGAGGGAGGTCTGGAGAGGGTAAAATTGGGGTTGAAAAAGAAAATGAATTGGAGGAGAGAGGAATTTCCCCTCGTTTTTGAGCGAGATTTTTATTTTTGTGTATATTTTTAAAAAAGTTTTCTGTTTAAAAGTTTTTTTTTTTTTTTAACATTTATTTTTGAAAAAATAAAATCGATCAATTTGAAAATTTTCAGTTGTCGAAATGTGTATTTTTTTCATTATTTTTATTTTTATTTTAATTATATATGATATTAGATTTAATCCGTGGGAGACTGTGTTTTTCCTCTGGAAGTAAATATGATTAGTATTTCGTTTAAATCTTCCTTTTTTATTACAATATCAAAGTTATTTACAAGCAAATCCCACACTATTCAAACAAGGGAAAAAAATCCAAGTTAAAACTCATATGAATTAATATTGAATAAGAATAATCTAATATTATTCCACAGCTAAGAGTTGCCTGGCAAAGCAGAGATTGTATAACAAACTAACCTTTGGCTGCAATGAGAAGAAAAAAATCTGAAGGTTTCGCACCATTTGTGTAGCCTAAAGATCAATGACAATGTAGAGTGATAAAGTAGAGTAGTAATGTAGAGTGATAATGTAGAGTGAGTGATAAGGCAGACTGATAATGTAGTGTGAGTGATAATGCAGAGTAAGTGACAATGTAGAGTGATAAAATAGAGTGATATTGTAGAGTGAGCGATAATTCAATGTGATAATGTAGTATGAGTGATAATGCAGAGTAACAATGTAGAGTTAGTTACAATGTAGAGCGA
>JABUQX010019660.1:40000-45352 GCA_015478945.1 Trachelipus rathkii
AGCCCAAAAGTTAGTTTGTTATACAAAATCTCTGCTTGCAAATTGGGCAACTCTAGCTGCTTGGGAAATAAATTAGATATTATCTTACTTCCAATAATTAATCATATGAGTTTTAATAACTTGGATTTTTTTTTCCCTTGTATTTGATATTAGTGTGGTGGATTTGCTATGTAAATAACGTTTATATGTTCGTAATAAAAAAAGGAAGATTTATACGAAATTGAATACTTTAATCATTATTACTTCCAGAGGATAAACACTGAAAGTTCTTCCCCACGGAATTTCAAATTCTTAATATATTCATAAATTATAATTAAAATAAAAAATAATTAAAATATATATGAAAAAAATACTACAATTTTTTATCGACAAACTGAAAAATTTCTAAAATTACCGAGTTTAAATTAATGAATAGATATATGTCTGAAAAACTTAATGATATAAAAAAAGGCAGTATGAAAAAAAATATACACAAAAATAAATAAATCTCGCTCAAAACATGCAGATGGGAAATTCCTCTTCTTTTCCTCCAATTCATTTACTACATTCAGCCCCAATTTTACCCTTCTACCATTGTATAATCCTACCGTCACAGTTTATTTTCGTATGGGAGTACATGATTATTTTATAAATTATATTTTTTCAAAATAATAAAAAAGTATAAAAAAATTAATTTAAATAAAATATTGCTGACGGAAAGAATGGTGAAATTTTTACCATTTAGAAATACTAGAGTAACTATTATTTAATTTTCGAGTTTTAAATTCTTGTTTAAAGTTATACACATTCTTTAGTATTTTTAGAGTTTTAATTTAAATTTTTAATTTTCATTATTTTATATTTTGTTAATTTATTTTTCATTTTTAGTATTATGTTGTTATTTTTATAACATAGGTTTCATTTCTTTGTTCTTTTCTTATATTTATTCATTATCTTCTTTTCCTTTCTCTATTCTTTTCTTTTCTCTTTTTTCTCTTCGTGTGAACTCTTCTGTGCTAATATCTTTTCTTCTTCTTCTTCTTCTTCTTCTTCTTCTTCTTTCTTCTTCTCTCTTCTTCATTACTATCTCTCATTCTCTCCTCTTCTTTCTTTTCTTCTTCTTTATCTTTATCCTTCTTGGCTTCGTCTTCTTCTTGCGTATCTTCTTCTGTGCTTTTTTCTTTTTCTTTTTCTTTTCTTTTTCTTGTTTTTCTCTTCTTCTTCTTTCATTCTGTCTGCTTTCTCTTATCCGTATTCATATCTCTTCTTTCTTTCCTTCTTGCTATCTTATCTTCTTTCTTTCTTCTTTATCTTCTTTACTTCTTCTTCCTTCTTCTTCTCTATCTTCTTCTTCTTCATTTCATATCTTCTTATTCTTTTTCTTTTTCAATTATTTTAAACCCATTTTTACCTTTTCTTTATTATTTTTATCTTTTCCTAACATTTCTTACCTTTTAATTTTTTCACTGCACCAAGTTGACAGAGTCTTCTTATCTTCTTCTTCTTTCTTCTTCTTTCTTCTCTTCTTCTTTCTTACTTCTTCTAATTCTTCTTCTTCTTCTAATTTACTTTCTTCTATTTACTTTATCTATCTATATTACGTATACTTACTTATCTTCTTTCTATATTATCATAATTTCATATCTTTCTTCTTCTATTCATTCTCTATCTTCTTCTTCTATCTTCTTTCTTCTTCTCTTCTTCTATCTTCTTATCTTACTTCGAGGCAGGCAGCCCTATTTTATCATTTCTTAATCAGTTACTTTTCTTTTTCTTTTATCTTTATTTAATAATTCATATTTATCTTTTATATTTATAAATCTTTTTCTTTTTTCTTCTTCTTAACGTTCTTTTATTCTTCTTCTATCTTTGTTCATTTCTTTCTTCTTTTCTTTCTTCTGTATTCTTCTTCTTATTCTACTTCTTCTTCTGCTTCTTATACTTTTCGTCTTTTTCTTTTTCTTTTTCTTTATCTCTAATCTAACTTCTTTATTTCTTATTTATTTTTCTTTTTCTCTAGCATGATCTCTTTCTATTTCTCTTATGTAATTACTTTCTTCTTCTTCTTCTTCTCTTCTTTCTCTTTTCATTATATCTATCTTACTCTCTTCTTCTTACTTCTATACTTCTTTCGACAATCTTCTTACATACTTCTTCTTTTCTTGCTTTCTTCTTCTTCTTCTTCTTCTCTTCTATCTTCTTCTTCTTCCTTTACTTCTTCTTCTTAATCTACTATCTTTATCTTCTCTACTTCTCTGTTCATTCCTCTTTCTTTACTTTATTCTAGCTACTTTTCTTTCATATCTTCTTATCTTCTTATCTTATCTTTCATTCTATCATTCTATCTTCTATTCTATTACTTCTCTTCTTCTATATTTTAGACCCTATCTAAAAATAATAATTAGATATATTGCTATTGTTAAATATTGATAGTCATGACTAAACAGGCATATTGCAAGTAAAATTAATTAAGTAATATTTAACTTTATATTATATCTCATTATGTATTTATATACGTTTTATATATTAGTAATAGTTTTGCAATAATTGGTATATATATATAATGGTGTTAGTTATAAAAAGTTATCGCTTAAAGTAGATATAGTTAAGTTAAAGTTATATAATAATAAGTTAATATTATTAAAGTTTAAAGTTTAGTAGTTTAAGAGTAGTAGTAGTAGTAGTAAGTAGTAGTAGTAAAAGAAGAAAAATAAAGTATCAAGTTATGCTAGTTATTATTTAGTGGACGAATAACTTTTGAGGTCTTCGAAAATTATTCTGAATTTGGAGTTTAATACTTTTCAAGCTGTTATTTCCATTTTCATATATAATACTTTTATTATCGATATATAATATTTATATTCTCTTTAACTCTTACATCTCTTCTACTCTCTATCTTACTTACTCTTCTCTCTCTTAACCCTCTCTCTCTTACTCTCTATCCTCCTCTCTCTCTCTCTCCTCTTCTCCTTCACAACACTCTTTATCTCTTATACTCATATTTACAGATATGTTATATCACTCACTTACTTACACAATTATAGATGAGTCTTTATTTATTGCTCATTTTTAACTTTATTCTGAGCGTCCTCTACATTAAACCCCCGTTTCACTCACGTTTCTCCCTCAACCGCTAGATCTCATCCTCTCCTTTCTATACCCCACTCTCATCCTCTCCCATCCTCTCCCACTTCAATCTTCACCGCCTTTATTACATACCAAAAGTGAGCATTAACTTTCAACATCTTACTTTAATATATATCAGATCAGAAGTACGTGAGTGAGTAGTGATAATATTTCAATTTTATGGTCTATTGTGCAGTCAATATAAGGAACGAGAAAAACAATGCAATTGGCTTCTTCAATTCACAAACGCTTCATTTTTTATGCTCATCCTTGTTCAAAAATGTATCCAATTTGACATTACACACACCCACTACCAATATACCACTACCACCCACCCACATACACAACTAACACACACACACAACACACACACAATATATATAATGTAATATAAAATATATCTATATTAATAATATATTATATATTATTAATTATAAATATATATAATATATATATATATATATATATAGAGAGAGAGAGAGAATAACGAGAGATGAGAGGAAGATAGGTTAGAGAGAGAGAGATAAGAGGCACGTAGAGTAGTAAAAAGTTAAACTGGTCAACGTAGAATATATAATAAATAATATATATTATATATTATATATATTATATATATATTATTATATAAAATTAAATATATATATTATAATATTAATAATATATATTATAATATATATATTCTATATATATATTAAAAATATTAATATATATATATTAATATATTATACAGTAATATAGAAAGTAGAGATAAATTAACTTTACTTTATTAAAAATTAAACTTAATGGTTATTTAAATTAAAATTTAAATTATAATTACTCTTCAAAATAAAAGTGTATTCATTCAAGATGTTAATTTTAGAAGTAAATAAAGTATCTTCAACTACGTTGAATAAGTTTTATAGAATTTAAAGAGTTGATTAATTTGGGTAAATATATTGGATGAGATATAGCGTATCTTACAATAAATATCGATATTAATTTCTATAACCGATAATTCAGTTTTTTTTTTATGATAAATGGGCATTTTTCTTGAGACTCGAAAAACGATTTCAGAGGTTGAACAAATTCTCTCTTTATATAAGTATATTCAATCTAATCGAGGAACACTATATTTTATTATGTTATTTATATATTAGTTAGGATACCCATTTATAGTTTAGATATATGGATAAGTTTTGTTAAGTTAATACCACATAAATATCATGATGTTCTACTTTATCAATAACTTAACCATAAACCTTATATATTTTTTACACAAATGTAATAAATATTATAGTAAATTATAAGAAAACACTGGTAATAAACGCCTTACGTCACCTAACCTATTGATTCCTATAAAAATTGGCTAAGTATTTTTATTGTTAATTATCAAGATCAGCTATATTAAAAATATAGTGTGTTTATGATACAACAATTATCAGACATTACGTAAATTATATTTTGTATTTTAAAAAAATATATATGATTTTTTATTTATGATCTGATTGATATAACTCATACTATTACCTATATTATTTTGTTTATATAAACATTATATTCTTTAAAACACATAAATTAATAATAAGATATCATTTTGAATTTAATTTACTCTTAAAGAATATTTCATTTAAGTAATATTTTTACTAAAATTGTTATAATTGATCTATTAAAATAAAAATAAAACTCTCTTTACTAGACTTATCAATATTTTTATTGCTATTTTAAACCTTAAATTAAGAATTAATATATGTACAGAAAAAAATTAAATAAGTGAAAATTCAAAATAATGTATTCATAAATACAAACTGCGAAGTTCAAAAAGTGAATTTAATAATTGAGGAAACTTTTTTATTCTAATAAATATTTTCAGTTAATCATTTTACTGCGTTTATAGTTGAATATTTTAAATATTTTATATTTTTTGTAATTTTTTATTAACATTTTTTTGGTTATTTATACACAACTTCTGATTTACATATATTAATTAAAACTAAGGTTATTGCTTTTTAAATTTTATATTGTCCAACTTTAAAAATAACATAGCTATTGACACAAAGGTAGCATTATATAATATTATATAATATATATATAATTATATAATATATATATATTTATATAATTTATTAATATTAATATATTATAATATATATAATATATAGTAAATTTTAATAATATAATTAGATATATATTAAGTAATAATTATATTACTTATATATAATAAGAATAGAGATATATATATAGTAGAATATAATGAATAGTATATTTAGT
>JABUQX010019661.1:12500-30000 GCA_015478945.1 Trachelipus rathkii
ATTAAGTAATCAAACCATATTTACCTTAATGAATTTTATATGAATTACAGTATTATTGTCAAAATTTATAGATGCAAGACCTATAGAGTTGTTTTAAAAGCCAGATTTAACATGTAAGTGCATTATTTTTAATGCCAGCTAATGTCTACAAATGATGATGATTGTTTATATATATATATATATATATATATATATATATATATATATATATATATATATATATATATATATTACCTAATATATATATATATATATATATATATATATATAATATATATATATATATATATATATATATGTGTGTGTGTATGTGTGTGTGTGTGTGAGAGAGTGTAGATGAGTGTTTTCGTGTGTTTTTGCGTGTTTTTGTGTTTTTGTGTTTTTATGTTTTTATGTTTTAATTCTTACCTAAGTTCGGATCAACAACTGCTGAAATCGTATGGGGTCCCATTCTAGCGAGTTCCACTCGGACCGAAACAAAACGATTGTAATACCTCATCAGGCACTCGAAATATTCGTCATAAGCGGCAGCATTCGGACATGTGGAATGGGTACATGTGATATTTGGTGATTTCTTTAAGGGTACCGTTTCCGCCAATTTCACTCCAATTTTTACTCCTGTGCCATAATTTAAATATGCAATAAATAATATGACATTATGCAATCACAGTTAAATTTCAGATAACACTGTAACAAATTTTTTGTATTTGGGCATCATCTTAAAAGGTAATATTTCCTCCAAACTTTGAATTTGTGACCAGGATAATGATATGTCACAAATTAACCAATTCCGATATAAAAATTGGTGAAAAAATCATTCTTGGTTACTGAATTAGAAAAAAATGATATACAACAAAATAGCTTTTATTTGTTCTTAGTTTATACAACACAGACCTCAAAATATTTAGAAATGAGAAGTTTCTCTGGATTTACGCTTATACGGTAAGTTGCTTTCACGAATCAACCCCCAAATATAGTCTCCAATCATGTTTTCGTTATATGATCCTTGGTAGCGGCGTTCAAAGTCCAGAATATCCTGGTGAAATCGCTCGCCATGCTCCTCTGAGTACGCCCCCCATGTTCTCCTTAAATTTAGCAAGATGAGCATCAAGGATATGGACTTTGAGGGACATCCTGCAGCCCATTTTGCCTTTATTCCTGACCAAGGTCTCAACAAGATTCTCATAGTTTTCGTCCTTGTGATTCTCAAGACCAGGAACACTAAAAACAAAGTTATTTACAAGCTCTCTTTCTGTTCTAGTCAGCTTCTTCAGGAATCCCTTGTACTCTATGATCTTTTTATTTTGGTACGAAGACACCGGCTTTGACCTTTGCCTCAGACAGCTTAGGGAAGAAGCCTTGCAGGTAGATGAAGGCTGAAGACTCCTTATCTAGAGCTGTGACAAACTGTTTCATGAGGCCTAATTTTATGTGTAGTGGAGGAAATTTTTTGGGGGTGCAACAGAGAGCAACCAGTTGACATGTTCCTCCATACAATGAACCCAGTCCGCTATGGCCAATCCCACCTTTGGTAGTGTTCTGCGGAGGCCCTGCTGTCCCAGAGACAAAGGTAACATGGAAACTTGGTAAAGCCGCCTTGGAGACCCATCAGGAAGGCCACCATTTTGAAATCTCCGATAACTTCCCAATTGTGTTCTTCATATTTCAAGGCACTTAGCAATAGCTTCACGCTGCTGTGTTCCTCTTTGAGCTGCACCGAGTGAGCCAAGGGAAGAGATGGATACATGTTCCCGTTATGAAGTAGCACAGCTTTGAGACTCTTCGATGAGCTATCAATGAAGAGGCGCCACTCGCAGGGGTTACAGGCAATTCCAAGTGCCTCAAACAAACCTGTCACATTGTGGCTATATTCAGGATCAACGACTTCATCGTCTTCTGATTTGCTGCTTTCTTCTGAAGATGGCTGTCTTCCCTTTGGAGGAATGGGTACAGGGAGCTCAGGAGAGTGTGGCACTTGGGCAATGGATGACGGAAGGTCTGGATATATGATAGCAGGCGCATTTTTGCCAGCTCGACGCTTGGACGGGTCCACCAAACAGAAGAAGCAATTGCTGCCGTGAGCTGCGAAGAAAGTAGTATACAAGAGAATTGGGACCTGTATCAACCACAAACCACAAAATGATAAGGAGGTGAAGAACAGAGACCGGGATGCCGCCAGGAGAAAGGTCACATGTTCCTATAGGCTATAGGCTATATCCTATAGGATATAGGCTATAGGTTATAGGATATAGGCTATAGGCTATATGATATAGGCTATATATTCTAGCTTCTAGCACGTGCCGACCTATATTGTAGAATACACCGGTCTTAGTGTCTATTCCTAGGTTATTGGGTACGGGGAGTCGATTGGTGTATATTAGAAGGTGCTAGGATGCTTCCTTCTATGAGTTATTACCCTACCCCCTTTTCTAGCCTTTTCTAACATCCTACGTCATAGAACACATCCGATTTTGGTGTCTACTCCTAGGTTATAAGGAGAGTCGATTGATGTATATTAGAAGATGCTAGGATGCTTCCTTCTACGAGTTAGTACCCTACCCCCCTTTTCTAACCCTTCTAGTACGATATATCGTATGTAACGGAATACAACCGATATTTGTATCGATTAGTACATAATCGACACTGTTGAATCGATTCCTGTGGTTTACGACGGAATCGATTCATTCCTAACAAGAGTTAGTATTAGACATTACCCTACCCCCCTTTTCTAACATTTTTGCTTCTTGAGCTATGATCCGAGCTCGGTGTTGTTTAGTATGTTTTGAGGTATGCCGAGTCGATTGCCGCTATTGCCGAGCGTGGCGTTTCAGCCGTTGCGGTTTTAGAACGCACCAACATGCGTTTTTCGTAGATGGCGTACCCTTCGTCAAAAACCTATCATGACGGGTGTCAAACAGGGGTAGAATGTCTCAAAAATAAGATTCCCGTAGTTACTTTCCCGAACGCCAGAGTCCCCATGGCCCCAGCCGGGGGTCATTTATGGGTCAAGAAATGAGACAAAATGACATATCTTAGCAAAAGAGGTGTTAGAGTCATCGTATCTTCTTCAAACTTGGTATGTCTTCCTTATATGTTGCAACATTGTTGTATCCAATGTTTCAGGTCGCTACGTCAAAGGGGGGTGGGGTCCCCGCCCCCCTTAAATTTTAAAAATGGACTTAGAAAGCTGAAATTTGGTGAGTGTATAGAAGAGAATAAATGAAATAGAATGGCTATGTTAAATTATTTGGCGAACCATATGGGCCGGAGCCGGAGCTGATGGTTGCGGTGCCAGAATGGAATTCTGGCTCCAGCTACATATTAGAACAAATGAGGTGTCTACATTTATGTTTTCAACGGTGTAGAATTCATTTTTGAGGGTTTCAGAACCCCAAAATGAGTTTGAGACCCCCTCTCGAAGGAGCAGTCAAAAGAAGAAGAAAAGCTTAGAAGAAGAAGACGAAAGAAGATGGATGTAGGAAAAGAAGAAGAAGGAAAAAGAAGAAGGTCTCGCATGGCGGTTCAAATGCTTGATTGTATGTGTAGGTACCGACACCGGTGTGGAACCGGTGCGGTGCCGAATTAGTAAAAATGTACTTAACATCTTGATATTAGTGTACTTATATATGTTTTTAATAACATAGATCTCATTTTTGAGGTTCCCAAAACTCTCAAATGAGTCTGAGAACCCCTCTTCAGGGAAAGAAGAAAAAGCGGTGAGGAAGATGCATTATGCTGAATCACGGTTTCAACTCTCTAAACGATCGCAGGGTTGGCAAGACCGAACGCGAGGTTGCCCCGCGCCCGCAGGCGCGCCCCGGCCCGGAAACGACGCGAGCGCCCGCAGGCGCAATATTACTGCGCGAACGCTAAATATATTTCTTAGTTGTAACGTTAATAAAAGTGTTTACATTACTTTGTATTTTCTTTTCAAGTAATTCGTTTTCTGTACTATGAAACAGTTATTTTATTTTTATTTATACAAAACCCTTGTTCACTGTTAAATTTTTGTAATAAAAACATGTTTTTTTCGACCTTAAAGCTATAACTCAATAAGGCAGTAGCGCAAATAGCCCCAGAGGGCCCCTCCCTTCACCCTGGCTATGCGCTATGTCTTTACTGCTTTATTGTCTTACTGTAGGGTTTTACTGTTTCAAGTCCTATCCGAAACACACATTCTGGTGGAAAAATAACTTCATTAAACTTTGGAATATATATATATATATATATATATATATATATATATATATATATATATATATATATATATATATATATATATATATATATATATATATATATATATATATATATATATGATATATATATATATATATATATATATATATATATATATATATATATCAATAAAGACTTTACATTAAACATCGAACATTTGAAGAGTATGGACGTGTGTAAATTTATGTTCCGTAGTCCTGCTACTTGTCTTGTATCAGGCCCTACAGGATGCGGGAAAACCTTTCTGTTATTAAACATATTAAGAGAGATGGAAATTTTTGAACAAGAACCAGTAAAAATAATATGGTGTTACAGTGTTTATCAGGAAAAATTTGCAGAATATAAAGATGTAATTCAGTTTCATGAAGGAATCTACGACATCAAATCGTTGGATAATGTGGATGGTCATAAAATCATTGTATTAGATGATTTAATGCATAAGTTAAATGAAGAAATAGCTGAAACGTTTACTGTATTTTCCCATCATTTAAACATCTCTGTATTTTTCATCACCCAGAACATTTTTTATCAGAATAAGTATATGAGAGATATATCTTTAAACACCCAATATCTACTACTCTTCGGTCAGAGAAGAGACATGAATCAGATCAATGTATTAGCCTCTCAAATGTTTCCATCACAACGTAAAGACTTCTTAAAGGTATATAAAGAAGTTACATCTGTTCCTCATGGTTATTTAATGTGTGAACTTCATCCTAAAAACACGTATAGAGTTTTGCTCCGTACTAACATTTTGCCATTCGAAATTGAAACTGTATTCATACCTGAATAATGAGTACTCTGGTTGTTAAGTATTTACCTCTTATAAAAAAATTTAAAAAACTGAAAACAGCTGAAAAACGTAAACTAATCTGCAATGATGAAAAATTCATCCAGTGTGTATGCGAAGTCTGCTTAAATCTTATAAAAGGAAATGTTCCTTTAAACAAACCTCAGAAGGTGAAGCTTCGCCGTCACAGAAACATCATTAAAAAACTCTCTCTAAATATAAAAAATCTGAAAAGTAAAAAGAAGTTACTTCAGAAAGGAGGTGGAGTGTTCCTACCGTTACTTTTTTCTGTTATAGCCCCTTTAATAACTAAGTGGATATCAGAATAATGAAGAAGGTGGCTGTATTACCATATAATGAGTATGAGAAAATGAAGTATAATAATACTACACATTCTGATCAACATACAACCAACCAGTCACCTCTAGTACAACCTCAGACAGTACAACCTATACAACCGCACTTACAAGGGTTACCTTCTCCAGCAATTCATCAACAATTACAACACCAGAGTCCTCATATCCAGAATGATTCAGGACCATATCTGCAACCTATACCCCAAAGTTTACATGATCCCAAAGTTGAACAGATAAACAATTATGAAAAAGAAGTGCTTAGGATATTAAATTCAGACATCAACATTCATGAAAAACGTGCCTTATATCAAGAAGCCATACAGAAATTAATAGATCTTAAAAACTTACATCTATATGCCTCATTAAGTAAGTCAATCTCGAATGATTCAACAACACCTGCGGAGGTAATACCTGCTGTGAAAAACGAAGATCCTTTTAAAAATATCCTGGAGGAGAGCTTACCAAATAGACTAGCTTTATATAATATTTTAAAAGATCAGATATCGTGGAATGAATTAGGCCAAATCATTATCGATAATGAAATAGTCAAAGGATCAAATATTGTTGACTTGATAGCAGATCTCTCACGTGATTGGAAGAAAGGTGCTGTTACAGGATGGCCTACCATCAAACAAGAACTTCAGACTATTAACTTCCCCCGAACTTTAATCTTAAATACACAAAGATTAGCAGACTTGGATAATATCCCCAAGATGCCTAGACCAGATACAAGTCCGTCAGGTACCTCTTACGCTTCAGATAAATTTAAGCGTGTTACCAGAGGAAGAATAAGAAAAATCCCCTACAGTAAACCTCAATGGATTAATTCGTAATTTGTATTATCATATATATATATATATATATATATATATATATATATATATATATATATATATATATATATATATATATATATAAGGTATATATATATATATATATATATATATATATATATATATATATATATATATATAGTTGAAATGTCGATGATTAAATAAAAATATACTTTTTTTTTATTATTTCCGCTTTTAGTAATATATATATATATATATATATATATATATATATATATATATATATATATATATATATATATATATATATATATATATATATATATATATATATATATATATATATATAAACTATGGAAGCTTGTGTCAGTATTCAACATGGAAGCGAAGGCGAAGGTTGATAAGTATTACTTCAACTTGAGAGAACCAAATAGTTTCGGAGGGTTTACTAGATTCGCTGCAAAGTTTCCAAACACTGAGAAAAAAGAGTTGAAAGAATATTTAGAGGGTGAAGATGCTTTTACTTTACATAAACCTGTCCGTCGAAAATTCCCTACCCGGACAACCATAGCCCATCACCTCGATAATGTTTGGCAATTAGATTTAACTGAAATGATTAAATACAGTTCTTATAATGAAGGGTTTCAATATATACTTTTTACTATTGACGTATACTCTAGATACTTATGGTTAAAAGCTTTAAAAGATAAAAAATCAGATACAGTGGCGGCTGCAGTGAGAGAAATTATAAGGGATGATGATAGATATCCAAAACTGATTTGCACGGATAGGGGTAGCGAATTTCTAGGTAGAGAGTTTCAGGAAATTATTGCTGAATACGATATAGTATATTTTAACATATTTTCTATAAATAAAGCTGCTATTGTAGAAAGAGTTCAGCGTACGATTAAAGAACGAATGCATAGATACTTTACTAAGATGAACACATTTTTAAGTATATTGACATACTCGATGACCTAGCTTATTCTTACAATAGATCTTTTCATAGAACTATAAAGACAACTCCTTTAGAAATGCTGAAGACACCATCGGTGATCCAACAAAACCCAAGAGGTGTAAAAATTAAAGATAAATCCCGTATAAACGTGAATGAATATGTAAGAGTGTCTAGAGCTGATGACAGGTTTAGAAAAGGATATGAAGCAGGGTGGTCTAGAGAAGTTTTTAAGGTAGATAGTATAAGGGAATTTCCTATTGAGGGGTTGAAATTATATTATCTCAAAGATTTAGATGGAGAATCCATAAAAGGAGGATTTTATAAACAAGAAATACAGAAAATACGATTCGATCCTGAGAGTAATATGTATAAAATAGAAAAAATATTAGGTTCAAAAGGTAAGGGTAAAAATAAACAGTATCTGGTGAAATGGGTGGGCTACCCTAACAAGTTTAATTCATATATAAAAGCTAGTGAAATCACGAAACATTAATCATTAGTCATCGTAATCATGGAGAGTGTAGATCATTTCTATTTAACTCTGCCATCTTCGGCATCTTTGGATCTACATCCTGATAATAAAGTCTCAGATTTTACAACCGAATTAATGAACCCTATTCAACTTAACAGAGATCTCTATGAGGTAGGACTATGCGAAATGATATTAGATGCAAATATTGAAAATCTCCCTCAGACACGTCATTGGATAATGGTGTATAGAGTTGCAGATTATGTTAAATCTATATTAAAAATAAAAAACACATCCGATTTAAAACGTGTGACAATTAAAGGTTTGGAATATTTCTATGAAAAATTTGTGTTAAAACGAGGATATTACCGTTCAATCCATGACATTCACAGTTATTTAAACACCCAGTTTGCTGTAAGTAAGATATGTAAAGATTTAATATACATTATTAATAACCACCCCGGGGAAGACAGGGTATTAATCACTTTAAGATCGACAACAGGAATGAATTTGAGAGACCCTGAAGTGTTTATCCTTAAACGTTCAGATTGGTTTCGGAAATGTGTGCATGAACACGAAGCTGTAGTAGAACATTCTACTGTTCTAAATAGACATAGTGGAAATAATGAACCTTCCCCCACTCTGAACAACAGTCTTAATGACTCAGACATATCTCTCAATTATATATGCATTCCTTCAGAGATGTTACAAGATCAGGGGATGGCTTACGTTTATACAGATATAGTTGACCATCAGTATGTAGGGAATACTAAAGCCCCCTTATTAAGGGTGGTTCATTTTCCTAAAAAAGGAAAGGTTATATCTTTTCCTAATGTTCATTACTTACCTCTCAGTTGTTCACATTTAGGGTCTGTGCGAATGCATATAAAGGATGTCGAAGGTAGACCGTATCCATTCACAGACGGAACACTATTGTGTAAAGTTCATATTAGAAAGAAACAGACACTTTAACTATAACATGATGGACTATTTTTTTAACAGAGTAGAAAATCTTCCATATATGCTGTTAGAAAACCTTCTAGAAATAAGGATAGGTGTAAGATTATATATAAGTGATGTAGTTAGTTATATTTATTCATTCATTAACTTACTCTCACAGTGTAAAGATAGTGCCTGATAGAAGCTCCGTTAATAATGTATAACGATAGGGTATTCGTTGGAACAAAATTACAAAGAGGGTATGGACTGGGTGGATTTTTCTCTAAATTATGGAGAAGTGCAATGCCTCTATTTAGAAGAGGAGGTGAATATATAGGTAAAAAAGCTATACGAACAGGGATGCATACGTTACAGGATATAGCAGCAGGAGCTAACCCTCGCGAGTCCCTAAAAAGGCGAATTACAGATGTTTCAGATGAGATGTTGGATGATGTAAAGCGAAAAATAAGACGCAAAATGACGGGTCAAGGTAAAAAACGTATGAAAATATGCGTTAAGAAAAAGGTTAAGACTAAAAGACCTCAAAAGAAAAAATGCAATGATGTATTTGCTATTTAATTACTAACTGGCATCTTTTACATAATCATCATACTGTGACCGAATATAAGAAAAGCTAAACCACCGAACCGCTCATTATACGGTCAGCACCCTCACGTACAAGATGCATTTCCTCCATCCTTCTAGTCCAGACTGCTGCAAGAGTGAACTGGATCTCTTCTCAATGAACCCCACCCAGATTAGTGTAACTGAAACCAATTTCATCAGCATCAACCCCATACATTCAATTACCAACACCGATGTCCCTCTCGAGTTCAATATACCAGGTACTTCGGATCAGTATTTAGATCCATCCAATGTGTTTTTATATCTGAAGACGAAACTGACGAAACCCGATGGTACAGACCTTCCATCATCTGACGATCACATAGTATACACAGAATCCAATTTCCTGTATACCTGTTTTAATCAGATTGAAGTGTATCTCAATGAAACTTCATTAGGTGCATCAGCTGCAAATTATCCTTATAGAAGTTATATAGAACATTTATTAAATTATTCAGACGATGCTAAACAGTCTCATCTCCAGTCTTGCGGTTTTTATAGTTTCAAAGACGAGGCTGCACATATAGATAAAGCTGGTAAAACCACAAAGAACACATACGAATTTTACGGACGTTTAAACGGCGACATCTTCTCTCAAGAAAGACTTATTCTACCAGCTGTAGATACTAGAATTCGTTTAACCCGTTCAAATCCTAAATTCGCTCTTAAAATAAAAAGTAAACCTGCTGCAACGGCTGTATGTCCTGAACCTGTTTACAAGTTGTTAGAAGCCTATCTCTATGTTAGAAAAGTGAAATTACTACCTCAGAGACATTTGGAAATCGAAAAATCTCTCTTGAACACTACAGCGAAGTATCCTATTAAACGAGTGGAAACAAAGTTGTTTAACTTTACACAGGGATTATCGAGTATCAATATCCCCAACATTGTGAATGGTAATCTGCCTCAGAAAGTAATAATAGGTATTGTTGAACATGAAGCATACTCAGGGAATTATAAAAAATCAGCCTATAAATTCACCCCTTTTGGACTTAGAGGTATCAGTCTACATGTAAACGGCCAACCTTACGGTCGGGACTATGAAATGTTATACAATGGATCGCAATCTCTATGTTCACGACCTTTTTACGATCTAATAGCTAACACTGTTTCATGCAATGACAGCGGGACAGGGATAGATCTTGAAGAATACGCTAAGAATAGTAATTTATATGCTTACGATCTCACCGCTGACCTTTCAGCTTGTAACGCTAATCATTTAAACATTTTAAGAAAGGGTACATTAGGGTTAAGTCTCTCCTTTAGTGGTAGTCTACAATCACCAATCACTGTCCTGGTTTATCTGGAACATCCTCAACTCATTGAAATTGACAGAGTACGCAACGTTATTTTGAATTATTAAAGATGAATGAAGAAGAAATAAAAACTGTGTTTAAAAACGAACCTCGATTTATAGGAGTCTTCGCTATTAACGAAGTAGGATCTGTAAAACTAGAGAAGGATACCGGTTTCGTGTTCAACACTTCACATCGTCACATTACAACAGGAGGACACTGGATTTCTGTTTATAGGGATAAAAATGGCATTGTTCATCTGATTGATTCTTTGGATTTAAAATTTATATTGAATAATCAATATATCCTTTCATTTTTTAAATATAATAATGTAAATTATATAAAAACTATGTCTTACCCTGTTCAACCATCATACTCTAATTTATGTGGAGTTTATTGTATTTATTTCATTATATGTTTTTTAAAAAATATGTGTTTTAATGAATTTGTAAATATATTTGATGCTAAAAATTTGTATGTAAATGACTATATAGTTTCTAATTATGTAATAAATGTATTAAAATGAAATAACTTGATTTTACTACCCTTTAAATTTATATATATATATATATATATATATATATATATATATATATATATATATATATATATATATATATATATATATATATATATATATATATATATATATATATATATATATATATATATATATATATATATATATATATATATATATACTATATATATATAATATATATATATACTATATATATATGCTATATATATATATAACACATATATATATATAAATGTATACAGAACTGTAAAAGTTAATGATTCATAAAATTTCACATTGTATATAAAGCTGAAAAGATAAAGTTTTCAGGAAAATTCATGTTTATGACGTCACGTATTTTTAAAGGTTGCTGGTTACAAACCTGTGAATATGATATTCAGTTGAGAACCAACCATCGTAACCATAGCTGTGTTTTGTAATACATTTAAAAAGGTATAGCTATGGGACTTATAACATATATTCAAAGGTGCTGGTTTATTTTAAAAACCTGGTATACATGTGTCAATTATAATTCAGATTTTTCGACTAGACATCCTTACACTCCACGTGATCCATCAAAAATCCGCATTGTATATGCATCTGATGGTGTCTATGGTTACAGAGTAAGAGCATCAGCTGCTACGAAAGAGGGGCACGAGATTACATACTTCGATATAACATTAAAGTATAAAAATATGATACCTATATTGGATGGACATATAGAGAAAATTATGGAAACAAGCAATGTGTTTAAAACATTTATAGTCCATGTGGAACGATTTAAAATGAAGATACCATTCCCTATCCATCTAAAAATTTCTTCCAAGATACGTGCTTTAACCGACCAAGATCTTGATGAACATTCAAAGAAGAGGTTAATAACTTATATAATAACAACTATAAGAAATGAGATATCTGGGGAATATGTTACATTTCCATGTGGGGACCATCAGGATGTTTGCGGTTGGAGGTGAAAGTTTTATTTATACATGTAAACGCATTTTGTAAATTTTACTAATATACTAATTGTTTAATAAAATTTTTTCATCATAAGTAAAAAGACTTTTCATATCCTCTCTCTCTCTCTCTCTCTCTCTCTCTCTCTCTCTCTATATATATATATATATATATATATATATATATATATATATATATATATATATATATATATATATATATATATATATATATATATATATATATATATATATTAAAAAGTTTAATATATTTTTTTATACATAATGTGTGTTTCGGATAGGACTTGAAACAGTAAAACCCTACAGTAAGACAATAAAGCAGTAAAGACATAGCGCATAGCCAGGGTGAAGGGAGGGGCCCTCTGGGGCTATTTGCGCTACTGCCTTATTGAGTTATAGCTTTAAGGTAGAAAAAATATGTTTTTATTACAAAAATTTAACAGTGAACAAGGGTTTTGTATAAATAAAAATTAAGAAAGTTTAAGTATAAAATAAAATAACTGTTTCATAGTACAGAAAACGGATTACTTGAAAAGAAAATACAAAGTAATGTAAACACTTTTATTAACGTTACAACTAAGAAATATATTTAGCGTTCGCGCAGTAATATTGCGCCTGCGGGCGCTCGCGTCGTTTCCGGGCCGGGGGCGCGCCTGCGGGCGCGGGGCAACCTCGCGTTCGGTCTTGCCAACCCTGCGATCGTTTAGAGAGTTGAAACCGTGATTCAGCATAATGCATCTTCCTCACCGCTTTTTCTTCTTTTTTCAGTAGAAAACCCCTGAAGAGGGGTTCTCAGACTCATTTGAGAGTTTTGGGAACCTCAAAAATGAGATCTATGTTATTAAAAACATATATAAGTACACTAATATCAAGATGTTAAGTACATTTTTACTAATTCGGCACCGCACCGGCTCCACACCGGTGTCGGTACCTACACATACAATCACTCATTTGATCCGCCATGCGAGACCTTCTTCTTTTTCCTTCTTCTTCTTTTCCTACATTCATCTTCTTTCGTCTTCTTCTTCTAAGCTTTTCTTCTTTTTTCAGGGGGGACCACCCTTCGAGAGGGGTCTCGAACTCATTTTGGGGTTCTGAAACCCTCAAAAATGAATTCTACACCGTTGAAAACATAAATGTAGACACCTCATTTGTTCTAATATGTAGCTGGAGCCAGAATTCCATTCTGGCACCGCAACCACCAGCTCCGGCTCCGGCCCATATGGTTCGCCAAATAATTTAACATAGCCATTCTATTTCATTTATTCTCTTCTATACACTCACCAAATTTCAGCTTTCTAAGTCCATTTTTTAAAATTTAAGGGGGGCGGGGACCCCACCCCCCTTTGACGTAGCGACCTGAAACATTGGATACAACAATGTTGCAACATATAAGGAAGACATACCAAGTTTGAAGAAGATACGATGACTCTAACACCTCTTTTGCTAAGATATGTCATTTTGTCTCATTTCTTGACCCATGGGGACTCTGGCGTTCGGGAAAGTAACTACGGGAATCTTATTTTTGAGACATTCTACCCCTGTTTGACACCCGTCATGATAGGTTTTTGACGAAGGGTACGCCATCTACGAAAAACGCATGTTGGTGCGTTCTAAAAACGCAACGGCTGAAACGCCACGCTCGGCAATAGCGGCAATCGACTCGGCATACCTCAAAACATACTAGACAACACCGAGCTCGGCTTCATAGCTCAAGAAGCAAAAATGTTAGGAAAAGGGGGGTAGGGTAATGTCTAATACTAACTCTTGTTAGGAATGAATCGATTCCGTCGTAAACCACAGGAATCGATTCAACAGTGTCGATTATGTACTAATCGATACAAATATCGGTTGTATTCCGGCACATACGATATATCGCACTAGAAGGGTTAGAAAGGGGGGTGGGGGATACTAACTCGTAGAAGGAAGCATCCTAGCATCTTCTAATATACACTAATCGACTCCTCGTACCTTATAACCTAGGAGTAGACACCAAAATCGGATGTGTTCTATGACGTAGGACATGTCATGCTAGAAAAGGCTAGAAAAGGGGGGTAGGGTAATAACTCATAGAAGGAAGCATCCTAGCACCTTCTAATATACACCAATCGACTCCCCGTACCCAATAACCTAGGAATAGACACTAAGACCGGTGTATTCTACAATATAGGTCGGCACGTGCTAGAAGCTAGAATATAGCCTATATCATATAGCCTATAGCCTATATCCTATAACCTATAGCCTATATCCTATAGGATATAGCCTATAGCCTATAGGAACATGTGACCTTTTCTCCCTCGGCGGCATCCTTTGAAGTCTCTCTATTCTTCGCCTCCTTATCAGTTTTGTGGTTTGTGGTTAGATAAGACAGGTCCCAATTCTCTTGTATACTATTAATATTGCGCCTGCGGGCGCTCGCGTCGTTTCCGGGCCGGGGGCGCGCCTGCGGGCGCGGGGCAACCTCGCGTTCGGTCTTGCCAACCCTGCGATCGTTTAGAGAGTTGAAACCGTGATTCAGCATAATGCATCTTCCTCACCGCTTTTTCTTCTTTTTTCAGTAGAAAACCCCTGAAGAGGGGTTCTCAGACTCATTTGAGAGTTTTGGGAACCTCAAAAATGAGATCTATGTTATTAAAAACATATATAAGTACACTAATATCAAGATGTTAAGTACATTTTTACTAATTCGGCACCGCACCGGCTCCACACCGGTGTCGGTACCTACACAAACAATCACTCATTTGATCCGCCATGCGAGACCTTCTTCTTTTTCCTTCTTCTTCTTTTCCTACATTCATCTTCTTTCGTCTTTCGTCTAAAAACGCAACGGCTGAAACGCCACGATCGGCAATAGCGGCAATCGACTCGGCATACCTCAAAACATACTAGACAACACCGAGCTCGGCTTCATAGCTCAAGAAGCAAAAATGTTAGAAAAGGGGGGTAGGGTAATGTCTAATACTAACTCTTGTTAGGAATGAATCGATTCCGTCGTAAACCACAGGAATCGATTCAACAGTATCGATTATGTACTAATCGATACAAATATCGGATGTATTCCGTCACATACGATATATCGTACTAGAAGGGTTAGAAAGGGGGGTGGGGGATACTAACTCGTAGAAGGAAGCATCCTAGCATCTTCTAATATACACTAATCGACTCCTCATACCTTATAACCTAGGAGTAGACACCAAAATCGGATGTGTTCTATGACGTAGGACATGTCATGCTAGAAAAGGCTAGAAAAGGGGGGTAGGGTAATAACTCATAGAAGGAAGCATCCTAGCACCTTCTAATATACACCAATCGACTCCCCGTACCCAATAACCTAGGAATAGACACTAAGACCGGTGTATTCTACAATATAGGTCGGCACGTGCTAGAAGCTAGAATATATAGCCTATATCATATAACCTATAGCCTATATCCTATAACCTATAGCCTATATCCTATAGGATATAGCCTATAGCCTATAGGAACATGTGACCTTTTCTCCCTCGGCGGCATCCTTTGAAGTCTCTCTAAATTTCTTCCTCCTTATCAGTTTGTGGTTTGTGGTTGATCAAGACAGGTCCAATTCTCTTGGTATACTATTAATATCTAACCACAAACACAAAACTGATAGGAGGCAATAGAGACTTCAAGAGATGGCGCCGAAGATCACGTATTCTAAAATATAATGCTGATGAGGTGGGACTGTGTATCAACAAAACCCACAAAACTGATAAGGAGGCGAAGAATAGAGAGACTTCAAAGGATGCCGCCGAGGGTTAAAAGGTCACATGTTCCTATAGGCTATAGGCTATATCCTATAGGATATAGGCTATAGGTTATAGGATATAGGCTATAGGCTATATGATATAGGCTATATATTCCCTAGCTTCTGGCACGTGCCGACCTATTAACAAATACACCAGTGTAATCTATTACAGGTTAACAGGCACGGGGAGTCGTGTCTAGAAGGTGCTGAGATAACCTTCTATGGTGGCCCACTACTGCTCACAGCCTTTTCAGCGTGACATGTCTACGTCATAGAACACATCCATTGTGTCTCACAGGTTATAGTACGAGTCGTGGTGTATATTAGAAGATGCTAGGTTGGTTCCTTCTACGAGTTATTACCCTACCCCCCTTTATCGTATGTGCCGGAATACAACCGATATTTGTATCGATTAGTACATAATCGACTGCGTCATTCTGTGGTTTGACTGAATCATTCATTTAACAGAAGTTGTATTAGACGTTACCCTACCCCACTACCATTTTGCTTCTTGTATGAGAAACCGGCTCGTATTGTCTGGCTATGTTTGGTATGCCGAATCATTACTTACCGACGTCCTTTCGTTACGTGACTACCAACATGCGTTTTCCGTAGATGGCGTGCCCTTCGTCAAAAACCTATCATGACGGGTGTCAAACAGAGGTGAATGCAAAAATAAGATTCCCATAGTTACTTTCCCGAACGCCAGAGTCCCCAGGGCCCCAGCCGGGGGTCATTTATGGGTCAAGAAATGACACAAAATGACACATCTTAGCAAAAGAGGTGTTAGATTCATCAATATCTTCTTCAAACTTGGTATGTCTTCCTTATATGTTACAACATTGTTGTATCCAATGTTTCAAGTCGCTACGTCAAAGGGGGGTGGGGCCCCCTCCCCCCTTAAATTTTAAAAATGGACTTAGAAAGCTGAAATTTGGTGAGTGTATAGAAGAGAATAAATGAAATAGAATGGCTATGTTAAATTATTTGGCGAACCATATGGGCCGGAGCCGGAGCTGGTGGTTGCGGTGCCAGAATGGAATTCTGGCTCCAGCTACATATTAGAACAAATGAGGTGTCTACATCTATGTTTTCAACGGTGTAGAATTCATTTTTGAGGGTTTCAGAACCCCAAAATGAGTTTGAGACCCCCTCTCGAAGGGTGGTCCCCCCTGAAAAAAGAAGAAAAGCTTAGAAGAAGACGAAAGAAGATGAATGTAGGAAAAGAAGAAGAAGGAAAAAGAAGAAGGTCTCGCATGGCGGATCAAATGAGTGATTGTATGTGTAGGTACCGACACCGGTGTGGAGCCGGTGCGGTGCTGAATTAGTAAAAATGTACTTAACATCTTGATATTAGTGTACTTATATATGTTTTTAATAACATAGATCTCATTTTTGAGGTTCCCAAAACTCTCAAATGAGTCTGAGAACCCCTCTTCAGGGGTTTCTACTGAAAAAAGAAGAAAAAGCGGTGAGGAAGATGCATTATGCTGAATCACGGTTTCAACTCTCTAAACGATCGCAGGGTTGGCAAGACCGAACGCGAGGTTGCCCCGCGCCCGCAGGCGCGCCCCCGGCCCGGAAACGACGCGAGCGCCCGCAGGCGCAATATTACTGCGCGAACGCTAAATATATTTCTTAGTTGTAACGTTAATAAAAGTGTTTACATTACTTTGTATTTTCTTTTCAAGTAATCCGTTTTCTGTACTATGAAACAGTTATTTTATTTTATACTTAAACTTTCTTAATTTTTATTTATACAAAACCCTTGTTCAC
>JABUQX010019662.1:2500-31974 GCA_015478945.1 Trachelipus rathkii
TAAATACTTCATCGTATAATAAATTGATCAACTGAAATATGATTTAGAATGTAAACTCTGTCGGGACGCCTCTCAGAATCTGGTTCATTTTCTTGGCTCAATAAGAGGGCTGCTTAACATATGGTTGCTGGAGATTTGGAACGTTCTACAATATAGTGATAATATTTATAATTAGTAGTCATAGTGTTTTAAATTATTGATAGTGTTATAATTTAATTGGTGACAATATTATTAATTGGTGATAGTGTTATTAGTGATAGTGATGATGATATTGATAATGATAATATAATAATAATGATGATAGTGGTGTTAATGTTGATATATAGTAATCAAAATGAAATAATGATAGTGGCAGTGATGGAAATGATGGTAATTTGTAGTGATTGGTTATTTCAAAAATGATAACCATCATAGTAATAATGATAATAGTACTAATGATAATGATGGTATTGCCGAGTGATAATAATAGTGTCGGTAGTAATGTGTGATATTAATATTAATAATATATATATATATATATATATATATATATATATATATATATATATATATATATATATATATATATATATATATATATATATATATATATTTATAAAAATATATATAAAAATAGTATATGCTGCTAACAACTGCTATAAATATATATATATATGTGTGTGTTGTGTGTGTGTATATTTTAATTTTTTTTTTTGTATTTTATATTTATTTATATAAAACCCCCATTCAGTGGTAGAGTTTCGCTAAACCAAACAGGGAGGTCAGGGTCGCAACTGGTCGGTGGGAGAATTTTTCTCTCGGGCTTGGCTCCGTTCTGCTCGGACGTTAAATGAGTACACCTCCTCCTTGATTAGGGCTCTGCCCGTGAGTAAGGGTGTTTATCTCTGTAAAAAAAATAGATAATAATAATAATAATAATAATAATAATAATAATAATAATAATAATAATAATAATAATAATAATAATAATAATAATAATAATAATAATAATAATAATAATAAAAATAAATATAACATTAATAATATTTTAAGAAAATTTAAATCAGCTTCAATTTTAACATACTTTTAAAAGTTTTTTCTATTTTTCTAAACAATTCTTCAATTTCCGATGAAAATTTATTAAGAAAAAAAAGTTAAAGAATTTAATATTGTACCAATATTTCGCCATTATACCTCAGGCATGATCACGGTTAACTAACTATTAATATTGCAGTTAACAAATAATAAATTTTGAACAATAAAAACTCTAAACTTTTTTACATTAATTGTGAAGTTTAAAAAATAATTTCAATGAAAATTCAAAAAAAACATACAATATTTTTCAAATACAACTATTTTTATGGAAACTAGGTATACATGCAAAACACTCAACTATTCGATTACCATCCGATCATTAATTCATTCCATTAAATTTCAAAATAATATCTGGCTTAAGTTTTTAAATAAAAAGAGATTCTGCTTTACGAAGATGGTTGAAATTGCTTACTTGAAATAAGATTTTAAAAGAACTAGCAATTTCAACTGTAGGAGGGGTTTTTTGTTTCGTCACGTAATGCTCCCATATTTTAATGGGCTTATACCTGTGTTGCATAATTCGGGTTTTTAAAGTGTTAGTTGTGTATCCCACATAAGAGGAATTACATCCTACTTCTTTGCAATTAAAATGAAACACAACATAATTTCTGTAATCCTCCGAACAATGAACACGGGTACTATAATAAGAGGACACTGATCTTGGTTTTTAGTAGCTTCTTGCATGGACACTTTTTTCCGACTTAACATGGTCCTTGACAATCATGTATAATTTTTCCTCTTTCTTAGAAAAGTTTCTCAAAAATAATGATTTAAAGTAGAAAGTTATGTTGCATTCCACATCAAGTGAATTTTTGATTTGTGAAGTTAAAGTAGCATTTATAGTTTTTTTAATTACGTTCTCTATTTTAAATTGAGGGTAAACATTATAAAATCAAAAACTGGCATTCCTAGATGTCTAACTTTGTTTTGAACATGGTAAAGTCGAAAGAGAGTTAAAGGTTAAAAGTAAAGAAAAGGGTTTACACAAATTATGATTCTCATAAACACGAGATGTGTAATCTATCAATTATTAAAATCGTAATCCACAGAGCTTATAAAACCACTTCAACGTGGGAACTCTTTAACAAAAAAGGGATAAGAATAACTAAAAACTTAATAAATTATGGTTACCCCCGATATATACTATTATTATTATTGTTATTATTATTTTTATTATTATTTTTATTATATTATTATTATTATTATTATTATTATATTATTATTATTATTGTGTGTGTGTGTGTGTGTATTATTATTATTATTATTATTATTATTATTATTATTATTATTATTATTATTATTATTATTATTATTATTATTATTATTATTATTATTATTATATCAATTGAATATATAGTAAGTAACAATATGCGATGAGCATAAAATTAGTTTCGCTTAAATGAGAACAGAAGTTTGAAAGAGTGAATAACTTCATTTGAATAATTGGACTCTCGATGCTCTTTCTCTCGAATTTCTTTATATGAGTTTCCCTAAACAGATTGCAATAGATTAAATGTACCTGTACACTTCTTCTCCTTCTTCTTTCATTCTTTTTATTCTTTTCATACTTTTCATTCTTTTTCTTCTTTTTCTTCTTTTTCTTCTTTTTCTTCTTTTTCTTCTTTTTCTTCTTTTTTTCTTCTTTTTCTTCTTTTTCTTCTTTTTCTTTTTTTTCTTCTTTTCTTCTTTTTCTTCTTTTTCTTCTTTTTCTTCTTTTTCTTCTTTTTCTTCTTTTCTTCTTTTCTTCTTCTTCTTCTTCTTCTTCTTCTTCTTCTTCTTCTTCTTCTTCTTCTTCTTCTTCTTCTTCTTCTTCTTCTTCTTCTTCTTCTTCTTCTTCTTCTTCTTCTTCTTCTTCTTCTTCTTCTTCTTCTTTTTAGAAGAAATAGATCATGCTTAACAAATTTGTTAGAAGTTTTTAGTGGTTATTAATGATGTAGATAATTATAAAACCTTTGACGATGCTTTAAAATAAGTCTTTACAAGAAGAGTTAGTACCGCATAGCTTCAAACCTGCAAGTATAACTCCCATTTTCAAAAATGGAGATCGTAAGCTACCGAATAATCACAGACCAATTATCTTAACTTCTATAGTTGGCAAAATTTTAGAAGCAATACAAACTAATAGATTAGTTGCATATCTTGAAGATCTTGGATTGCTCAAGAATTCTTAACACGGTTTAAGAAGAAATAGATCATGCTTAACAAATTAACTAGAATTTTTTAATGTGGTTATTATAACGATGTAGATAAGTACAAATCTTTTGATGTCATTTATTTAGATTTTCAAAAGACATTCGATACCATTCCTCATCAAAGATTATTGGAAAAGCTAGGAGTTCACGGTATTCTAGGAAGGCTTTTAAATTGGATTAAAAATTGGTTATTGGACCGACGACAACGAGTTATTGTCAATGGTGAGTGCGCAGAATGGGCTGATGTTATTAGTGGTGTACCCCAAGGATCTGTCCTTGGTCCAATACTGTTTATTAAATATATAAATGACATAGATGATGATATTTTAAGCAATATCCCTAAATTTGCTGATGACACGAAACTTGGAAATCGCATAAATTGTGAGAAAGATTATCAAACACTCCAGAGCGATTTGAATAAGATTGCAAATTGGGAAAAAACGCCTCAAAAGAAATTTAATACTGATGAATGTAAGGTTATACATTTTGGAAGTAGGAACAATGAATATGATTACAAAACAGATGACACAGTTATCAAAGTTGGCAGTGAGGAAAAGTATCTAGGGGTATTAATTAATATGGATTTAAAATTTGCGAAATAGTGTGCTGAAGCTGTTAAGAAAGCAAATAAAGCTATAGGCTTTATTACCAGAAACTTCGAATATAAATCTAAAAGTGTAATAGTTCCTCTCTATAAAACATTAGTTAGACCTCATCTGGAATACGCAGTGCAGCTTTGGAGTCCGTACCTCAAAAAGGACATAGGAAAAAATTGAAAGAATTCAAAGAAGGGCAACTAAATTAATATCAGAAACGAGAGGTAAGTCATACGAGCAACGACTACGTGAATTAGATATACATTCTTTAGAGACAAGAAGATTGAGAGAAAAATTAATAGAATCTTTCAAAATACTAAATAAATTCGACAATATCGATTACAGGCAATTCTTTAGATATGATTTTAGTCATGTAACGCAGAGTAATGAACATAAACCTTGTCATAAACGATTTCAAACCGATATTGCTAAGAATTTCTTCACTTACGATGCATTGAGAAGTGGAATAGCCTCTTTTGTGAAATAGTGAACAGCGGCAACATCGATTCATTTAAAAAGAAGTTAGATAAATATTTTAAGGAAATTGGTCGTTGAGCTTCAATTCAACTCTATTTTTATTTTATTAAAACGATATAATTAGAAGTGACCTAGATAGAGTAAACTCAAAGAAACTATTGAGATCATCTGTTAAATGTTAAAAGTACACCTTAAAAAGATTTTAGGCGCCGAACTTATACAACAGTTTTGATGTTCACAGCTTAGAACATATCTGTTCTAAGATGGTGATCTAATCGATCACACTGAGTGGGAAAAATTACCAAAAAGCAAAATTTCTGACGCTTGTACCACTATGATGTTTGGTGCTTAGAAACAAAAACTGTTCTGAGTGAGCAAGCTCATATTTCACTTTGACAGTGGACATATCCTATCCAATAAATAGCTTTGATGTTCACCGCATAGAACGTATCTGTTCTAAGATGGTGATCTGATCGATCACACTGAGTAAGAAAAATAATCCAAAAACAAAATTTCACCCACTTGTAGCACCATGATGTTTGTTGCTTAGAAGCAGAACTGTTCTGAGTGATCAAACTCATATGTCACTTTGACAGTAGACATACCAAATAAATAGCTTGAATGTTCACCGCACAGAACATGTCTGCTCTAAGACAGTGATCCAATAATCCAGTGATTATTATTATTTTGTAACCTCCAATACTTCTTCGTATACATGACTTTTTAAAGAGCATCAAGAGAACGAAAAAAATGAGGGATTTTACTTGGAAAAATAATCTAAGGAATACGAAACTTTCATTTCAGTTACTCTTCAAATAAATTGATAAATCAAAAATAAAGAAAATTCAAATAGTAAAGATTAATAAGCAAACTTAATTTAAGAAGTCAAAATAAATTAAAATCATATTAAACAAAGCTCGATTTAAATTAAATAGATTAATTCAAATGATAATTAAGGAAAGGTTTTCCTAATTAATTTTATTAAAGAGGAAATGGAATTCTTCACTTTCAAGTTGAGTTTTTCACTCTTTATTAACTTTCTTCTTAATCTTCTTTATCTGTTTTGCTTATTTCATATCTTTTTTTATTTACGTGCATTAGAAATGAAATATAAAATAAATAAAAAATAATTATATTTAATAAAGATTTAATTAGGTTTAAAGATAATTTATGATTGGAAAATAATATAACTATCACTTTAAAACGATAATAATAATAATAATAATAATAATAATAATAATAATAATAATAATAATAATAATAATAATAATAATAATAATAATAATAATAATAATAATAATAATAATAATAATAATAACAATAATAATAATAATAATAATAATAATAATAATAATAATAATAATAATAATAATAATAATAATAATAATAATAATAATAATAATAATAATAATAATAATAATAATAATAATAATAATAATAATAATAATAATAATAATAATAATAATAATAATAATGTTTTAAGAAAATTTAGATCAGGGTCAATTTTAACGTACTTTTACAAGTTATTTCAATTTTTCTTAATAGTTCTTTATTTTAGGAAGAAATTTTATTAAGGACTATTCGAGAATAAAAAGAAGTTAAAACTTTTAATATTATACCAATATTTCGCCTGTATACTTCAGGCATGATAACGAACTAACTATTATTTATAATGCAGTTTACAAAAATAAATTTCTAAATATAAAAAACTAAAATTATTTTACATTAATTGTGAAGTTTAAAAAATAATTTTGATGAAAAAATCAAAAAAGCTTACATTATTTTGCAAATACAGCTATTATCATGGATACTAGGTGTACCTGCAAAACACAAACATTCAAGCATTTATTCATGAATGAATGCTTGAATGTATACAGGCGAAATATTGTTACAATATTAAAAGTTTTAACTTCTTTTTATTCTCGAATAGTCTTTAACAAAATTTTTCCGAAATTAGGAACTATTTAAGAAGAATTAAAGAACTAGTAAAAAAAAAGATAATAATAATAATAATAATAATAATAATGATAATAATAATAATAATAATAATAATAATAATAAATAATAATAATAATAATAATAATAATAATAATAATAATAATAATAATAATAATAATAATAATAATAATAATAATAATAATAATAATAATAATAATAATAATAATAATAATAATAATAATAATAATAATAATAATAATAAAATTAATAATAAAAATAATAATAATAATAATAATAATAATAATAATAATAATAATAATAATAATAATAATAATAATAATAATAATAATAATAATAATAATAATAATAATAATAATAATAATAATAATAATAATAATAATAATAATAATGAAAATTTACACAATTAAAGCATCATGTAGAAATTAAAAGTATTAAACAAATATCAACATGAAGTTCAAAAGCAGCAGAAGTCGCGGCATCAACAAAAACGATACCAAAAAAGCAGCAACAACATAAACAACAACAACTAGAAAAATAAAATTGCTGAAAACTTATTCGACAAAGAAGATACATAAAATTCCAAAATAAAAAGTCAACAACAAAGCAAGCGAAAACCGAAAAGTAATTCTTAATTAATTTTCTCTTTAGGTTAAACATCAATGAATAATATTTATTTAAAAATAGAAAGCTTGCATAAATTTTCGACACTTTTTTGTGCATGTTCTTCTTTCTTTATTGATTTCTACAACATTTGCAGTCTTCATTGTATTTTCTATTTTGTTCAACACCACCTCTGAATATCTAAAGAGTCTCACCATTATTTCTTAAAGCAAATTTAAGTTTTTAACCAAATAAACACTAGCCATATTCTGTTACTCTTTTACTCTATTAGTGCATATTTCATTCTTAGAGGAATGCTGTGCCCATCAATTTTGTGAGTTCTCATGTTGTTAATTTTGAGATATCCAAGATTTTGCAAAATTTATCAGTTCAATTGATTTACCTATTAGTCTACCAAATATGCTAAACTATTTGACTCAAAACTAGAAAACAATGTTTTATTTTCTTTCCAATTTTTCATTGTTATTAAGGTTCATCACTACTTTCTCTCCTATAGTACATAAGGTACATTTGGCAACCCTTATATATTGATTTTCGAGACGAAACTAGCATATTAATACTTTAAATTATCCTAATCACTCTCGTTCCAAAGTTAATTTTTTCCTCTTCTGCATTACTCTCATCATCTTTATACATCTGTTTCTTGTTATATCTCCAAGTCTTCCATAGGAAGCTCCATAGCATGACGAAGAAATAATCTGGGGATTCTGATTTTGATAAACGGTGGGATCTGCGATCATATATCTTTGAAATCATTCTCAAAGATTGATGCTCCTGTTGGAGGGATGCCTCCGAGTTCTCCGAGTTCAAAATTGAGGTGATAAATTCTGAAATGAAGAAGTACATTTCATTTTCATTAGTTGACTAAACTTTAAAACACTTTGACCTTGATTGTTCTATTGCTATTCTAGGAAGAACGCAGCTTTGAGGATTTCCCTTTGTCTGAAAACTATTTAAATCACAGTCTACTTTAATTCACAGCTGAATTATGCAATTTCTATTTTCTGTAGAAATTGAAATATATATCTGGTTCCTATTATCCAACTATTTCTGGCAAGTTGCTAGGCATGTTATCTCTGACGTTCAATTTTTATTCTTTCATTCCTTCTAGTTCTCCCTACGGTATTACAACAGTTTGCTTTTCAATGTTCCTGAATTCTTAATTAAAACAGTTAACCTTTGCCTTTAGTTATAGTTTAGATGGTTTACATGTGATTCCTAATTCTCTACCTTTTTTCACATCATTACTGAATAATATATCAGATTTTCCAATCATTTGTTTTCTGCTCTCTAATGTTAGTACAAAGATAGTGTACTCCTCTGACTGTTTCATTTTGGAGGTGTCAATATTGTAATTCCGAAATTACATCCATGCAACGTTAATAAACTTTTTCCTTGCTTCCTACTCCTTCCTCTCTACTAACATCCAATTGCTTTAACTTATACTCTATCCAAATTAAATTTTCGAATCTTTCCTTAACAAAAAGATTTGAAACAACATAAGTCTAACTTCAGATCTCCAGGGGATTTTCGGAATAAACTCTCGACTGTTGTTGATATTTATTTCTCATCTCTCTTATTTTTAATTCTTTTTTTTCTTTTAATCATTTGCTAAAATGAATCTTATAGCTATTCGAAGGTTATCAATAGAATAATTCGCAAACTTAGATTACAAAATTTCAGTCTTTTGATATTATTTTATTTCTTGTAATGTTTTACATATTTAATTTTTTTCACTATTCGGAAATTGCCGTAAATGGCCAACGTTTTTCATCAAACCGAGTAACAGTAATGTTCTTCGAGGTTCTGTTCCACTCCAACACTTTTTTTCTTTTATATTTCATTTCATCTGTCTGTCACTTCCCAACTTATCCACACTTATACCAATGACACAATCCTTAATAATTCCTTTTATAATAAAGAGAATTACCTCCAAACGCCAAATGAAGATTCCCTTGATAAAATTTTCTTTAGGGAATTGATTTCTAATCTTTTCGTATTTCAAAATGTGGCCAAAACATTGTTGATTGTAATGTCTTGAATTGTCTTGGATATTCAGGATATTAATTTTCTACTCAATTTAACCTTTCTCACATTTAAAATATCCTCTAAAACATAACCTGAAATATTCTGGTAGAATGACTCTACTTCTTCTTAATCCTTTTCGGAAGAATCATATTGTTTTTCTAAAAAAAAACTAAAAGCTTAAAATTAAGATTCTTTCTTCTTTGTATGGATAATGTTTCACATATCTGAAGTAGCTCCAGTAACACTTTTCTTAATAAAAGCATAGAATAAGGACCTAGTTGCCTTATCAACCTTCATGCTTTGCCATCTCTTTTTAATACTTACCATTATAAATTTATGAAAAGCGTGTAACTCATTTTTCAACACAGTTTCACTTTTATTATATCATTTATTAGTGATTTGACATGTACCTTATTTAAGAAAAATTAAGAGATAATTATCTCCATCACTACTAAAAAAACATCATTTAACATCATTTATTTTTAAAGCATCTATAAAAAAATATTACTCTCGATAACTAACATCGTCCCTATCTCTCGAAGCCCACCATAGATAGCCATCAATGGCCCTTCTATCGCTGTCCCCAACAATTGCAGGCTAGACACGTAATGCTCGTGTTGTTAAGCACCCTACCGTACCGCGTATCCCTTTTAAGTTACAATCGTTTCGGTGACGCCTAAGCTTTCAACTTTTTTTTCAAACCAATTTTTTCCACGAAATAGCCATAAAATTACAAATTTTTATCAATAGGAAAACCAAGTTTTTATTTTTTTGAATTTTCGTAAGAAGTATTCAGGGTTCCCTATACAATGTAGAGCGATTTTGCCCTATAGACAAAAGATAACAAATCATTTTATCCATATAGTATATATCTATATTATATATAGTACTATAATATAATATATAAATATCGCTATATATATTATTATCATATTATATATTATATATATAATCTCACTGTCTCTTCAATCTCATTCTTTTTCGTCAAACTGTTGGGTCAATCTCCTATACTATTGTCATTGCAGCGGGCACTGCTTTGAACTTACACAGCAAATCTCTTTCCTTGAACAGAGCTCGCGCTAAAATTCTACTAAAACTCATCACACCTCCGTCCAGCTCTTTGACCCGAGACATTAATGACCCATGTTTTCTTTATAAATATATTCTACAGATAGTATGGAACACTTCATTTTTCTATATTCATCATTTGTCTTGACTTACACACTTTCAAATGTCACGCAACTGGAGATGTCGGAATTTGATCTGGAGGAGTTATTGACTTTATATTCCCTGTTTGGTGTTGGGCTAATCTTTGGCCATTTTCCTAAAGAGGCGACATATATATAATTATATATATATATATATATATATATATAATATATTATATATATTATGATATATATATATATACTTATATTATTAATATATATATATATATATAATATATATAATTAAATATATATATAAGATACCGGATTATATATATATAATATAATATATATATATATATATATATATATATATATATAATATAATATATATATATATAATAAATTTAAATATATTAGATATAATAATATATATAATATATAATATATATAATTATATATATTATATAAAGATATATATATATATATAGTATATAAATATAACTATATTATATAAAGATAATATATATTATAGTATATATAAATATTATTTAGTAGTAGTAGTATATAGATATATAATATATATTATAAAAAGAAATAATATAGCATTAATAAAGCTTCCATCTCATTGTACGAGTATACGATTTGCTATATCACTATATATAGTATATATATATATTTACCATTAATATAAAATAATATTATAATATACTCACCGATGCTTTTCTTCCCACTATAAGGTTTATGTACTAGTAGTGATTATACTTATATATTATATGTTGCATGCCACTTTTAGTGTCAAAATATCGATTAACTAAAGTTAATAAGATACCCTTTGAACAAATTTTTGATGCATAGGTTATTATGACAGAGTTAACTAATTATTTGCATGCCACTAGTGCAAATATCATACTAAAGAAAGATCCCTTTGTACAAATTTTGTGCAAGGTATGGAAAAAGTTTTTTTTTCACATAAAGTCATAAAAGCACTGGAATTTTTCCATGCGATGCTGACAGGTATGACGCTAAAAGATTGAAACCAATAAAATTAAAAACATACCATGCATGGGTAGAAAAAGGGAGACAAGTAACATCAGACAATACTCCAGATTTGGAAGGAATAGAAACAGTTAATATAGGAAGAAATGTCGAAGAAACTGATGAAAGTGAAACACCACTACCTGTAGAAAGTAGAAACATCCTTTAACACCCCTATCACATCAACAACACCATTACCAATTGAAATGAGAGAGAGGAACATCACAATCAACAACACCATTACCTATTGAAATGAGAGAGGGGACATCACAATCAATAATAAATATTTAAACTCAGACACTTGTTCAGCTGCTCACCATCTAATATAACTTCACACCCAGGACTGTGACGATGGGGTCGCTGGGTCAATGGTTGTGAGCTTTTGCCTCTTTATGGCACAAGCATAACCATGAACCCATACATTGACGATGTTTACCACACTAGTTGATGGTCCGGCTCGTAGTGAGTGTATTTTTTATCGATGCGACAATTCTCACTACTTTAGAAGAACCCTTCCATTTATCATAATAGGCGGCTGGTGGCACAATTAGAGATTAAAAAACAACGGACGTTAGAGAGGATTATCTAAGTTTTCTTTTCGACCTGCGTTTCATTGATTTCGCGCTATTGGAACTACTCTTTACCTAGTATTCCGGTGTATAGCAAGGGAGGCTTATGTTACCTGTACCCCTTACAACTATTAAGTGATTAATAGATATTATTATTATATATATATATATATATATATATATTAATATATATATATATATATATATATATAATAATTATATATATATATATAGTATAATAGGAAGAAAGTATATATATATATAATTTCATGGTAATATATATAATATTATATAAGATAATATGTGTTAATAAATATTTATATTAAGGTAAGGTTACATGTTATGTTATAATTTAATTCAGGAATGACAGAATGACTTAAGACGAACCAGAGCGTAAATTTATTTTAGAAACAAAAGGTAGGTTTAGACTTAAATTTTTATTTATAAAAAAATTTCAGATCACATTCGGGAAGACAGCAGTGAGCTCTTGAAGAGAAGTTGAAGTTTGATTCAAAAGTGCAAGGGTGAGCAACCAGAATCATATTTCGAAAGACAACTAAGAATATTGGAAGAAAAAATCAAAGTCGTTTAATCCAATCGGCGATACAGTGTCCATAGTGTTCGAAAGAGGAAAATAGGTTCTGTATAAAACCCGATAGAGAATAAATCGAAGAACATGGTCATATAAGTAGACGTAAAAAAGTAAAGTTATATGTGATTTATTTGTGTAATAAAAAGTACTAGGTAATAAAGGAAAGAATTTGATTAAATATAGTTAACCGAACTATGAAATTATTGATATATTTTTGAAAGGTACGTAGATTGTTTTGTCGGATGTGGACGAAGTCGTAAGGAGTGGAAAGTCCAGTGCGTGGCTAGTCCTGGGGTTATCAGTCAATTCTATTGTCATCAGAAAATCTGGCGGGTTCTGACTCGTGACCAAATAGTGGTGTGTGTTAGGGGGAGTACCACTACCAGACCGGCATGGTTGGCCATGAAAGGACATGAGACGAAGAATTGTAACAGGAATTACGGGTTTTAGGCGTAAAAAGTCATCTTGGTAAGCAACGAAGTGGGTTGTCCTTCGACGCAGAGATTGTATTTGAAAGGAGAATCAACGAGGATTGAACAAAAGCGTAGCAGGTTTGATGTTACTAGGTGTAGTTTAGTTTAAAGGCCGGGCTGTTTGTAAGTTGTATTAATAAAAAAATTGTAATAAGTGAATTGAAAAAGTGGAGGGAAAGTGATTGGATACATACTATGTGTGGCAAGAAGGCGAATAGAAGTAAAGGTGATGAGCTTATTACGTATAAAGGTATGCTAGGTGTGAAAATAGAGTTTGGGGTAATACGGTACTCTTTTGTGGCCTCTTAACCTCATGAGAACGAGGTAGCATCAGTAGTTGCTAGTTAAGGAAAAATTACCTCGTAAGAAAATTAATGACTGTTCTTCGGATAGATTTGGTGTTATATTTTTTAACAATGAATTTTTTACAAAGTTTGAAGTGAATGGAAAAGATTTTATAATTTTACAGTTGTGTTGCAAAATATATATGTAGGGGAAAACTAATGTGCGTATATATTAACTCCTTCTCATATTGTTTGCAGTATAAGCGGAACATTAATAAAGTCTTTGTACGTATGCCATAGTTATAGCATTGAAAGAAAAAGAAAAGAGGAGAATACAGTCAGACACAACGAGGAATATATGAGAACCTCCGCAAACATATATCTTATGTATATATATAATGATATATATAATATATATATTAGTATATAATATTATATATATAATATATAATTATATTAAGTTATATATATATATATATAATATATATATATAATAATATATACTATTATATATTATAGTATGATATTTTATTATACCATTATTCGTCAGCAACCCATAATTTAAAAGATAATAAGCTAAACGCTTATCTCTGGGATAGTGCCACGAACGTTGTTAGTCATTCATGATACCCGGGATCGATACTCCGTTTGAAGAGTTTAAATTTTGCAATATATCACAACCGAGAGATCATATAAAGATGATTTAAACGCCATTCTGGGTGAGTTAACTGGCCAGTTTGAGGATATTGATTGGACATTCATGAGCATAGCTGATACTCCGTCCTACCTCACCAATAAAGAGTGTACTACCTTCTAGACTCAAACATGAACCGTCGCTACTTAAAAGCGCGTGCTATCGCGCATGTAGACGTGGACTGGCCAGTGAGCTAAAAGAACCAAACTCCTGCTCTGAATTGAGGTTGGCACTGACCAAAATCAGTTGGCTGATATGACCTTTGGGTCAGATGTGGGCGTCGATTCCGCCCTCGTTAAACCGCTTTCGTTGACCGACTTCTGCCTGCTTTAAAGATCGCCCCTGATTGTACCTTCTGATACGCGTCCTTGTGAGACCGCTGCTGCACGCTTCACTTCCTTTGTACGCCACACTCGCTCGCGAAGTATGTGGGATGACGTTAACCAACTGTCTAAGCCACGTCTGATAAGATTGGTCTCTCCGATCGGCGCGTGTCGAAAAAAAGACGTACAGCCGGACCTCGAGAGACGGACGTTCCCCGTTCATCAGAAACCTTTAATTGACGCCTCAAGCGTTCAATATAGATCGTAATTGTATGCCAAAATGTTGAAAATAAGTATTTGCTTGGCAAACTATATCGCTTTTAGTAAACTTCTTGAGATATTCAGTTTGAGGCTTTGTCAGTTGATGCCCCCTTATACTTATATATTAATATATAATAATTAATTTATATTTAATATTAATATTAAATTTAATATATTAATATATATATATAATATATTATATATATATATATATATAATATAATATTAATATGAATATTAATATATAAATATGAATTATATAATATTAATATATATTATATATTTAATATATATATTATATATATTATTAATATTAATATATATTATATATATATATATATAATATATATATAATATAAAATGAAGCTAAATATTTAAATAGGTAGAAGAATAATAAGATTTATTTTAACTCATCAAATTGATTTATTTTCCAATTCATTTTATTTAATTTTTTAGTTTTTATATATATTGTTACGTTGGGCGTAACTAAAGATGAAGAAGGTTGTAAAACCAAAACTCGTTTTTGGGGTCAAAATCTATATTGAAATAATTTAACAAAATTTTAACAATTGAAGAGTAATTTAACAATAATGAATGAATGAATGAGTAATGAAGATTATAAAATAGTAATAATTTAAATTATAGAAAATTATGCCAATTTCTTTTAAGTAATAATAATAATTAATTAATAATAATAATAATAAATGTAATAATAAAATAAATAATGAGATTACAATATGAGATATAAAAGTTACGCATGAAATAATGCGTTCTCTATTAATAATTAAGATCTCTATTTAGGGTAGACTATTATATTTAATTAATAAATTTTTGCGCATAGGTTCGCTATATAAGTGAATAAAATATTAAAAAGTTACTTAAATCTAAATAAATGTAATGCACAATAAAGGTTATTTTTCACTAAATGTTTTCACAACAAAGAATTATTTACTATTACGGAATGGCACAAAAATTAGGCCTTAGAAAATAACACGAATAGCTCACCTTGTACCATTCGAGAGCAAAGGTTACACAGAAGATTCTAAGAGCACAGAACACGTTTAAAGAAGTCAGGGTGCTCGTTAAACATTGGGAAAAAAGCTCGGGTATATTTAACAATTTGTGATAATAGTTCTTTTGTCGAATATCCTCTGATAAGACAAGTGGTTTGGAAAATTAAAAAGGAGAGATTTAATACAATGCTTTCTTCAACGAAATATGGGGCGGGGCTCGTGCGTAAACAATACATCTAATTATCACGTGCGACAGTGGAAGAGGAGGCCAGTGGAACGCATTCTATAATTAATTGAAAAGACCGATAAGGAAATATGTCGTTCTTTATTTGGATATAACTTATGTACTTCTCCCTAATTGGCCGACTGAAACAGCGGAGCGTCTCGGGCTCAGAAGAATAATCAATGAAGGAACAAATTCAGTTAAGAAACAGGGCGTAGGTTTCGTCCATTAACGCGATGTAATTGGAAAACGAGGTTAGACAAAGTTACGGTAAGTGATAGGAGATCGTAGAAATTAGAGTTCCGGAAATTCGGAGGAGGAATCTATTGGTAAAACAGTGAAGGCAGAGTGTCTGTTCATCGAAACAGTGATGCGGATGTCGTAAGCGCGGGGCGCTGAAGAGCTTAGTCGAAAGTGTTGAAGTGACAATAGCTGAGGGAGTTGGCAAAGGTTCAGAGTTCGGTTGGAGAACAATGTTGAACGAAAAATATGAAAGACACGGAAATTGGCCGTCGTGCCTGCATAGTAATTAATTGATGTGCCAGTTACGGTTGGCTAAGATAGGAAGGAACTGATGAAGATGGTTGAGAGTACATGTGTAGTAATATATATTGCATAGAATCGTCTAAACAACTCCCAGGGAAGACTGGACGCAGCTCGTATATGCGCACCGTGATGATGTGCAGGGAGTGCTGGCGATGGCGCCCAGCAGTCTATAGGAATGCGCGTGAAGCATGTGCGCTTCTGGCGGCTATAAACGAGTCTGTCTGAATGTCAGATTCCTGTGAAGGCATGGCCTGAGGACCGAATCTAGGAAGGACCCATGCCCTCCGTGAGCGGTTGCGCCGCCAATGGTTTCGGACGCCATGTCCTCGTACTTGTTGAGCGACACGCCCGAGACTCGCGAGTAGCGGCTTATTCCTGGCCGCTAGGCGGGAGCGTTGAAGTGTTCAGTTTAGACGCGTTGAGCGAACCACATCAGCCGTTTGGCCATACTGGGAGGCGGTAGGCCATGCCAAGTATACGTAAGCCTGTTGTTCGTCTTCCCAGTGAGCTGAGCGACAGTCCCTGCCAGAAGATGCCTGATTAGAGGGCCATTCGAGGAGATCACGCTGGAGCCAAGAGCAGTGTAGAAAAAAGAAAACGGGACGGTTGCCAGGGGCCGGATCGACGATCTGCGTTGAAGAGACAGCCGGAAGCTGGATGAGCGTGACTGTGCGTATGAGTCGACAGCCGGAGCATGGAGGTGAGGCTAGAATCGTGGAATGATGGAGGAACAGACGGTTATTAGGCGGGAAATGGGAGGTGCAGTTTGAGACGCAGGTCTTGTCCATTTTAGATCGAAGATATTGGACGAGTTTTTGAGGTCATAATGGAAAGATAAGATGCTTATTAGATTCTACTGATGATAAGGGCGGACGTAAACTCCTTACCTCTGAGTTAACGGCGTTATAGTTTTAACTCAGAGGACTTGGCGTCCGAAACCATGCTCGCGAAAAATAGTCTTTAGAGTGGCGCTCTAGGGTTAAGCGAGTTTCGGGCAGGAAGAGAAGAATGCGTGGAGCCAGATGACAGGCGACAAAGCTCTTACGAAATAGGGGGACAAAAATAGAGGATATTATATTATAATATTATTATATTTAGATAAATAGTTATCTTATTAATGTATAACTTTATATATATATTATAGTATATATATATATATTATTTTAAATGTTGTTGTACATTTAAGTTATGTTTACAATAATGTATCCCTTTATAAAGTTGCATAATAATCGCAATTATATAAGGGATGTAAATACAAGATGCAAGAAAGCAAATTAATGGAAGAGTATAGGAATTATACTTGCTCTTCTCCGGGATTGAACCAGCCATGTTGCGACGGAGGACAATATACCCGATGCTTACCACTGGACCATCCCCAACCCAAAAAAGTTGGGTCAGCTAAACGCTGTATAAACAGTTTATGAGTATAAAACTAGATTTATTTACATAATTTAGTTATATATTTATATATTAACAAAATTAATTATAATATATAATAAATATAATAAGGTTAATTGTATATATATATAAAAAAAAATTAATAAATAATAAATTTATATTTTATTGTATTGAATATAAAAATATTTAATGTTGAACTATTAAATATAATAATAAATGTATAATAATAGAATATACTAAATAAATCCTTATTCCATAAGCAATCTTTAATCCTTTTTCTTTGTCTCATGCACTACTATCGGTAAGCTAGTAGATATTCAACGGGTAACATGCATTCGAAAAAAAGAAGGTTAGTAGTAGAAGAAGGATTCGACCAGCAAGTCGAGAAAGAAAGCCCCACAGAACTATACGCCCTCATAAATAGTTCAGTTAATGAAAAATCTCATGTCGGCTAGTTCTAGAAAACCCACCACGTAGAACGTTTCACGTAGATACCCAGCGGAAAGGGACCTTCCACTATGGCATATCGTCAAGTGTAGGGTTTCATCCCCTGGCCCAGGTGTGGGCCACAAAGTATACCCGCCATTCAATCCTGTTATGCACCTTCTTTGCGCCTCTGCCAAACTCACATTTTCTCTCCTTCGGGCATTCGTTTACTGGACTCAGAGTTCCATCTTTATTCATTCGGTCTACCCAGCCGGTCGATCCCAACACACTCACCACCACTGTACATCCGCCTTACCAACCGAACTGTCATGCCATCTCCCTTTCACATGAAAACGCATGCTCAAGCCCGCTTTCCATTTAATTCTATTATTTGACAACTTTATTCACATCACATAATTTCTCATAATAACGTTCAATTCCTCTTGTTATTCAATTCTTTGCACACCTAACAGCGCCTCCATAGATTTTGATCGCATTGAACACATTGAACTATTTAGTCCAGGAATTCGTATCCTCTCTGTATATTTCTTAGTCCATTAGTACTAACACTACTTCTATCGTATTAACAATTAAACACAAGATTAAAATCATAAAAAATACCTCTTTATTGTGTTAAAGTCCTAGCGCAACTCTAAAGACGTGTAGTCTCTTTTTACGATTTAGAGTGTATGATCCGAGGATCCTGCCTTGTGTGAAATTGGAGGTGATTTGGAAAAGTTCAACATTATGATAGTGAGTGAATAGTGTTAGATAAATGCCGGGATTATAGCTTGGTGAGTGGGAGGAGACGAAGTCCTGGGTGTGCATGGCTAAAATATTATGCCAATGGGTTGAGCAGGCACATTATGTCTTAAACGAGCAGTGTCTGAGTGTTTAAATATTTATTTAGTTTGATTGTGATGTCCCCCTCTCTTCTATAAACTTATACAAAGAGGGGTAATGGTGATTGTTAGGATTGTGTTGTTCCTCTAACTATTATACATCCTTCAAATGATACTGGTGCGTTGTTTGATGTTGTTGGGGCGGGTGTTAAAGGATGTTATTACTTTCTTACAGGTAGTGTGTTTCACTTTCATCAGTTTCTTCGACATTTCTTCCTATATTAACTGTTTCTATTCCTTCCAAATCTGGAGTATTGTCTGATGTTACTTGTCTCCCTCTTTTCTATCCTATAGGTGGCATGGATTTATAAGTTTATTTAAATTTTATTGAGTTTACATCTCATTTAGTGGTTCATCATACCTGTCAGCATCGCATGGAAAAATTCCAGTGCTTTTAGACTTTATGTGAATAAAAATAACTAATTTTCCAATAAATACCTTGACACAAAATTTAATGTAACAATAAGAGATTTTATTATATAGTAGATATTATAAACCAAGGCATAGACAAAATTATTAATTTAAGTATATAACTCTTGTACAATAAAATAACATATATAGTGGAAAGAAAATAAGCATTAATTTGATATTCTAATGAGCATCTGGAAGGCAAAATATTCAACTTAATAATACAATTGAGATAGAAGCTTTATTAATTGCTAATAATATTGTCATTTTATAAGTCTAGCAGCAATTACTAATAGTATTGTGAATAGATTTAATTTGTGATTATTTATTTGGGGGATGACACTGCAATATATTAACCAAATTTAATATAACCAAAAATATGTGAGACTCAATGCTACCATTTTGATAGACTTTACAACAAGATTTCAAATATGAATACTCATGAAAGCGCGATCTATATATAGTCGATTCCTTACGCATGATATACATTTTGCTATATGAATGTACTGGTCAATTTCACTTTGTACCCGGTAATATATCTTCCCTCTTAACCTGAATCATCATTGAATCCAATAAGAATGCTTCGATTGTAGGGTACACCTAGGTTTATACGCAACACCATAATCGGATTATCCAGAACACATTTCGCATTGGCACATAAAGACAGGCCCTAATAGATAATGTTCTTCTTTGTTGTTTTCTCAGCTCAGAATAATCTCGACTTTTGTAGTTTTGCATCAGTCTTGCAACTATGCTAATAATGGTTTTTGTTGCGACCTCTCAATGGTAAAAACCCAGTTTCGTCTAAATTCCAGAAGCACTCTGGTCTATTAATGATAGCAAATGTCAAGTTCTTTATTAATAATTCCTCAAAATCCAAAAACTGGTGTTATAACTAAAAGTCATTAAATATCTTAACACAAATGGATCACTACATTAAGAATCTTTTCTAGACTAAGACATTTTTTTACAGTTCCCTTTTTTAATGCTTCAAAATCTTGAATAACGTTGCATAAATGCCTTTTCCCACTCTATTTCCAGGAAGGTTTAGTGTTTCCATAAATTTTGGTGGGAATATTATTTTAAGTTATGTAATCGCACGCGAATATTCAGCCTTTGTATCTTCAACGAGCGTATGGACACACACCATGAGCATTCATTTTTTTAAGTACAACCACATAACTAATTTTTACTCGATTGGGTAGTACACAAAAACATGTCATTTCCTTGTTTTCTAAGGTGGAATTATTGTCCATATATTGCATTTCTTACCTTTCTACAAAGCCTTATGAAAGATGTGCCATGTATGATATATTAATTTTTTTGTGCGACTAAAATTAGGTCCTCATTTTCAATCTCCTCCATAGCTTTCAGCATATTTTTTGTATTTTTTATATTTCTTTCTCAATTATGTTTCGTCACCTTGTATAACCTTGGCATATTTCTCTTAAATACTTATTACTTTTTATGCCTCAAAATGGTTTAACACATATAGAGAATTCTTATTATTCAGACTACCTGAGAAGATACAAAAGAACGATATTTATGCGAATTTCTCTAAAAAGATTTAGTGATGCTATCGATATTATATATATATTAAACAATTTGTGAATTAGTTCTATATTTTATATGTCGTAAATAATACTTGTAATAAGACAATATATGTGTAGTTTTGTAGTATAATTATAATAATATAATAAGTGATATAGAGATTTATCTATTTAAAAATAATGCTTTTCGAGGCAGTAAGACTTGGTAGGTAGTCTTACTCATTTAATACTCAATTAAGTCAAATAACAATTTTAGAATTTATATATTTAGGTATCAATGTATATATATATATAAGGTAATATATATAGTATATATATAATTCTTTCTTTCTTTTCTCACTCCATTTGCTTCAACGTAGGAATTTCAATCGATCTAGAAAAGAATTGGAAAGAAAAAGACAGTAGGAGAAGAGACATGGAGCGAATACGTCGAAAAGAAAAATGCCCAGCACTTACCGTCATATCCATCCTCGTGTTCATACCCATTAATATCTAAGTGTGAGAGCTCGTCACAGACAAGACAGGATCCAGCGCCAGATAGAGACATCGATGACGACAGCGGACCGGTACTTCCTTGCTATCGGTAATCGGGGCAAATGTAAGGGTCATGCCCCGTGGCCCAAGGTGGGGCCACCAAACCATCCCCGCATACAAAGACCCCGCGCACATATTCATCTATAACCTAATCATAGCACACACTTACTCTCGACGCTCAAAATATTTATATACTCACATATTTCATCTCCTCAGACTATTCGATGCTTTACTCAGCTGACAATCCACTCTCTCTCCCTTCCGGCTCTCACCATCCTCCGGTCGGATATGCCCATCACACACTCACTCACAACTCATAATTACATCCGCTTAACCCAACCGACTTATCACTATCCTTCCACATGAACCACAATGTCGACAACATACTATGTCATATGTTCTACGTGCAATTTCCCGATCTTCACACCTCACCACATCTCATCCTAAACGTTCATTGCCTCTCTGTATAGAATAGAATTCTTCACAGCGCTAAAACAAAACCCCTAAGAAGTTGTCCATTCTGAACACATATGAGACTTATAGAACGCATATACTGTATGACGGTATCTCCAACGAACCATGTACTCACTACCAGATTACCAATAACACAGAGTGGTAACAACGCATGACGCCTCGAATGTGAAAGACCCGGCTACAGCACACTCATAGACTTAGGTCCTTTGCACATCTCAACCACGAAGCAATCAAGTTTTAATTGCGACCAGCTCACCTTCCCGTGCCATTCACAAATCTATTCCTTACCAACACCATCCAGCAGTCGTACCTGTCCCTTCGTTCAACATGATACCCTGAGAAATAGATTTAAACTCAAGACACGTTGTTCAGCTGGTCACCGTGCTTCACCCTACTCAACATAAAAGCATTGGACAGCTGGACGAGTTAATCCGCATATATCAGAGCCATAAAACCTTTTACGCTTTATCTGACGCTTTTGACTTTCAAGCCCCTCCTTTTTATACACCCCTGCCAAATCTCTCTCTGACTAATCCATCTCGAACGTCTCTCATATCCATCATCTCGCCTACGCGAAACGCCAAATCCATCCGTCAGTCGTATAATAGGTTTGGGCAATCCTCCTCACTCAATCTGCATTTCAAAATGCAACCATTCTAACAGACCTAATTCCTGCCATCCCCACCTCGGCAATTCTTTCCATCAGCGTCCCCACTCGCTCGCTTATACAAATATAGATTGAATAACAAGAGAGGGACATTAACCACAAGACCAAGTGTGTGAAACGTCTCACATACCGCTATTAATGCCTTAAACGCGAATCAGCATTGACGACCGATTTATTCTTACACATTCGTACTTCCTACTTATCGTACATACAGTAGATCATTTTGTTACCGATTCAGAAGACCTACTTCCAACTACCTAACACTCTACAAATATCACATAAGAAACACCGTGACCTAGAATGAACCGCCTCTCTCCTCTCCACAAAATACATAATACAAATACGACCTGTTGCAAGAAATCCCTGTAATTCCTCTTGAAGTTACACACATATGTAGTTCTGTCTTGCTCACTTGCACATCTTTTCTCAATCATTTTGATAATTTTGCGAAATAGATAAAGATTTTTGTATCCACACACTTCCTCTCCATTCCCATACACGACACCTTATCTTCTTACTATCTTTTTATCATGTTCCTTCTAAGCTCACTCTTCGTACATCTATGTCGTATCAAGGATACCGTACAGGAGGTTTCCAGAGTAATACTTTCATTGCTTTCCTGACTTCAGATACCTCAAGATAAGAGCCTTTTCCTGTGATCTCATAAACTTTGGAGTCAAATACCAACCTTGTTCTGCCCTTTACCCTTATATAAGTACTATTACCGCTTTCCTTCTCAACAGATATAAGTGACACCTTGGTTAAGAGCTGATAGGCCCTCTCTATAAACTGCGGTTTATTAACACAACTTCACAAATCCAATCAATCACCATCTCGCCTCCGTCTGATCATTTCACCAGTAATTCATCTAGTACCTGGCCAGAATGAGACATAGGTTCTTCATAGCAGTGTTATTCACTCTACCCAATGGTACTGTGCACTCCTTACTAATAATCTTTCCTCAAAACCTATTACACTGTCTTTTGCGGACCAATCAAAAACCACTACACTATGCTTCACTGGTATTCGAGCTCTTACATTTACGGTGTACAATATTGTTGCAGCTTCTCGAAGCGCGTGTGGGCTTCGCACACTCCATCTCAGCAACCTACTTCATCAGAATTACCAAACCATAGCACCATCTCATTCATATATTCTAAACAGATTCCCCTTATTATGCTCATCTCCATTAACTTTTACGCGCTTTCCTATGTTCCAGAGAGCTTCCAATTCTCCTCGTGTAAAGTCCCCGACTTCATAGCCTCCAACTTACGCAACAATACCTGTACATTTTACGCATACAGCTCTATTTCTTCCTTACGTAGTACACCTATTGTGAGTATTTCTTTTTTCCTCCTTATATAATTCCAAGCATCTTATTTTTCTTTTGGTCTTCATCATTTGCTTTGTAAGATGACATTCAATATCTCAATGTCTCTTAAATTACCTTTGAAGACCGCGTTCATCATGCACTCTTCATCGTCTCCACCATTCACGATTCACATTGCCTTACATCTCTACTTTGAGAAGCACATCCACATAACTTCCTTTGCACTACTAACAATTGCTTCCTTTATTTGCCCCCCAGATTTGTTCAGTATCAACTTGTTCAAATTTTAAACCGTTTTACTAGCGAGCGCTATCTTACATAACATGTATTTCATGTGGTGGATTATCTTGCTCAGCTTAACATTCTCACTCTTAATTTTACCTACTTCCTTCGTATTGAGCCTTTCCGCTCCCATCCAAGCCGCTACCACACGTGAACTATAATTTTTTCAGTGTAGACAACAAACATAATGATCCGATAATCACCATTCTCTCCCTAGAGCCCCTACTTAATTTACATAGTTAGGCCAACTAACATTACTTGCAACATCTCTTCTTCACCAAGCGACTAAGAAGATACAAATCATACTTATACACTTCCAAGAACGATACCCTATTCGGTCAGCGCTACACACAACTGCTAGCACTATACTTATGGATACTCTTTGTGTTTAAAGAAATTACTTACACACATACTCTCTCTTCACAGAAATCAACAACCCACCTTCCTACCATTCTCTGTTTCATCCCGCACACGCCCGAAAAAACTCGAACATTGTAATAACTTACCGATCACCTTTTTCTGATCACGTATCCAACCATGATCTAGGTTCCCCATCAACTATTCCTCCAATCTGAGATACACAGGTCGTACTCAACCATTAATCCCTTCGCAGAACAGTCATTCAGAATTATCCCAAAATAAAAATTGTACTCTCTTCAACGTTTTCCCTCAGTTGATGGGACCATACAGGGTCACAAACCCACATACCTTGATTCCTCTTTTCAAACTTTAAATTTAACCATTAGAATTCTTTAACTCACACAAGCAAAATCCACCATAGGCTTCCTACCACAGACGTCACTTCATCAAAAATTGCAACTCCTTCTCTTCCTCTCTCATTTCTTCCACACAGACGAACACGATTGTTGCGAACATCACACCACTTAATACTCACATATATCCATTATCATCTTATGTTCAGTAACGAGCGAAGCAAAATCAACCAATTTGTGCCACATTGTCTAAATACAATGGGCCATCACCTCTCTCACATCTTCTCCTCAACATTTATTCCCTCTTGACATTCCATTACCCATACGATCAACAGTTTCGCCGATATAAGTAAGACTCTTCACAATCAATACAATCTCCGCAGGCCTGCATTGCAATTCTGGCAAGAAAAGATGGTAGTAGGCAGTCAATCCCAGTTGAACCTGATCACCGTCCCTTAGTCGGAGCTGCCTCCTACGACATGTAGAACATACGTCGTGGGCAATTCTTTCTCCCCACACACAGCGCTGATGAGTAGTAAGGAGTGTCTGTGTATACAAGAGGAGTGGATTGAAAGATGGGAAGAGACATTGGAGTGAATAAAAAATTGTCAGAAGCGGAAGGCAGAAAAAGGTTGAAACACAGAATGAGATGCATGTTCGGCACAATCGCTAATGCATCGAATGACATAACGAATCGCTCATCATACAACGTGTGGTGTGGGAGGGTTCACACAAATAGGAGCCCACATCTGCATTGGTTAATTGCTACCACAGTCTATGCCTAAATTCAAAGGTGTACTAAGAAACATAACACCACTATGTGACGAAGTCAAAATATACCAGTTGCGCGTGAAATAGGATAGTTATAGACCTATAATATATAGTTAGTATTTTAGTAATCTTGAATGATATATTATAGTATATACTATATAATAGTTATCAATTACCTGAAAGCAATATACTAGTTATAGTATATGTAATCTATTAGAATAAAGAGAGAATGAGATTATTACGAATATATTGTATTTTAACCAAGTTTAAGGAAATGATTATGAGTATTTGAAGTTTAGAGTGTATGTTTAATTTTAACATGTAGAATTTTTTTTGAACTCACAGAATTACATTAAATTGTTTTATGATTATTAAAGAGGGCGATGTTTTATATGGTGGTTGTGAGTGAGGACCACTCCGTCAAGTTGTAGATTGTGTTATATGGTATGAGATGGTGAGCATCATGAAGAACCAAGTGTCTGCAGAGCTCCTTTACTTAATACTTTAGGGTATATGTTATTAGAAGTTTGACTAAAGCATTTGCGAGTTTCAAAGGACTGGGAGTATGGATAGTACGTACGATGCAGAGTGTTAGTAGGAAAGTTGTGTGTATGGCAGTAAGTTGGACTGGATGCAAATTGGAAATCGTTGCAGTGAATGTAAAGGGACTAAGTCTTTGGAGGATGTGACGTAGGGTTTTACATAGGAGGGGTATGGTTGGTTACCTGTGTATCATCTTGGTTATAGTAGTGAGACTATGGTCTCGGATAAGAGGTAAGAAGTATAGGATCTAAAGTTCAATGTGGGTTCAAAGGAGCATACTCAGGTAGCTGGCGGGTGTAGCGAGGGTGTGAGAGCAGCAATTGATCTTAAAGAAGGAGGAATGGGAACACGAAAAGTTAGAGTTAGAGTAAGACACATGGTCGCTGGGTGGTGACAGAAAGGCGAGCGTAGAATGACTGAAGCTAATAAATGATAGTATGTTGAGATGGTTGGTCTAACTATGAGTATAACGAAAAGATCTAGTGAAATGAATAGTCGAGTTGGTTATAAGCGTCGATGATGTCTATAGCGAGCGTGCTCCGAATGGGTTTAATCTGATACATAGGGGGCAAGCCGAACCGGCTGGGAGCCATGGGAGGAGACCCGAAGAATAAAGGATGGATTTGAGGTCAGTAAACGAAGGATGTTTGAAGGAGAAAGAATGTGAGCTTGTTAGGAGTAGAGGCGAGGAAAGGAAAGGTGTATAACGATGGTGTGAACTGCGGGGGGGATTAGTAAGAGGGGTGAGTTGGGTTTGTGGCCCCACGCTGGGCCAAGGTGATGAACCCTTATTTGACTGATTCCTAGTGAGGCAGTCCATCGGCGGGGTTTTATGAGGGAGGGTATGTTTGAGATTTTTCTGACTGCGATATTGGATTTTCCCAATACTAGATTGCAATTCACAGATATCTAGAAGAGAGTCGTCAAAGGACTGGGCGTTTCTTTTTCGGAACAATGTTGTCATTTGTTCGTTATATTTCTAACTTTCTTTTCTTTTCACAAAGATCCCTGTTCGCGCACCTTACTCAACCAATTCTTTGGGAAAAATATAAGGAAGATTAAGAAGAAGAAAGAGATATTATTGATCTAGTATAATATATAATTATAATTACTATTTAATATAATATATATTATATTATATTATATATATATATAATATGGTCACTTATAAAATAATGATTAGTTTATTCATTTCATAGATTTAGCGATTTTAGGAGAAATTATATTTGGTATTATAATTGGTATTGGTAGATATTGTTGAGAGAAATATTTAGGAATACAGTAAATTGCTATAAATTGAATTATTTTATATGTATTATTTTTATTTATATCAAATATTATTTATCTATATATAGTATAGTAATGTCAAGAAATTAAATATAAAATAATTATTTATGAAATAAATTTTATTTAATCCATTATATTATATATATATATATTTTGTTTTTTTTACATGAACCACCATGTTCACTCGTCAAAGGTTTTTTGCAAAAGGAGTGCGGAGCTTCCAAAAAAAAAAAAAAATAAATAAATAAATATAAAAATATTTTCTTACATATGAGAAACAATAGAATAATATAATAAATAAATGTTTAATAGTATAACCCCACCCTGACCCATTATTGGACCTAGACGCAATTTCCCTACAAGGTGGGCTGTCACGGGTTACGCGGATCTTGAAATAGATAGGAAGTATTAAATTACTAGCGTGTGAAGATTAATAAATAATAAGAAGGCAAGCGAGATTCCACCAAAACAGATTGTGGCTGTGAGAATAAGGAGTGTACATATTTTAGTGGCTACCACAATAACAGAGAGCTGATCCTTGTGTAGTTCTCCTAAATTTTCATCACTATGGCTATTATTTACAGAAAGTCTTGTATATAGCTACTATTATTATAAAGTGACTAATATATTTGATATAGGAGCTTGTCTAGCTTTATGTTACGTCATTCAGATCGATCGAGGATTACTCATTACTCATTACTCATTTCTCTCTATATCTTACTCTCTGTCTGACTGTCTGTCTCTCTCTCTATTCATCTCACTGAGGATATTATTAGATTGATAATAACAATATTAATGAGACACATATATATATAAAAAGCATTTTATATTTATTAAGTTATATGTTGTTTGAGAAAAATCCACCGAGAAGTAGCAATTAATGAGTGTGATATAATAAATTGAAGATTTGGTAAAAATATTATTCCGAGTAAGTGTTAGACTCCGTGATTGTTTATATTAATAATCAATGTAAATCTTTAAAAAAAAACTAAATTGTATTTAACATCTTACTATAAAAGAGGATAAACAATAAAAAAGGGTTATGACAACTTTTGTGCTGGGTTCACGCTGATGACATATCCTAAGTGTGAATTGATAAAGTGAGAGGTGATACCACATGGGGGAAAAATTGACAGCTTATTGGCTGAGCTCAAGCCATAGATAAAAGGGTCCAACCCTATCAAGAGAGAAGATATTTTGAATCAGATGAATATATTACACATTTCAACATCAAATTAAAATTTGTATCTCCCATTATGAAAACATACTTCACAAAGAACTTCAACTAACGATATAGAGGAATTTGGGAGAAAAAAAGATAAACTCTAAACATTCTTGCCACGTCACACACGGAGACACACATCAGAGACACAACTTCAGACTAGCACACACACATATAGATATATAAACAGGTAAAAGAGGAGGAAATCTTTTGTGATCTGTTAACAGAAAAAGCTAATGAACTACATAAATTTTGGTTACAGATTGTTTGAAATTTTATTATTAATAATTTTAATTTAGTAATGAAAGGTAATATATATATTAGTATAAAAATTAGATAAGTTTTATAAAAAAAAGTATACTATCATATATTATAAAAGCAAGTTATATAGTGATAATTTGAATAGATTATATTGTAATTAAAATGTATATAGTTATAAAGGTAGTAGTAGGCTATTAGAAATATATTATATACCTAATTGCAGATGTTTTAAAATGCTTAGTTTCTCATATTATATGCTATCACTTTTTACCAAAAAAGGTGGCATCAGGGAAATACCCCACCGATATATATATATATATATTAGTAGATATATATTATATATTATTAATATATATATATATATATAATATATAATATACTATATATGTATTATATATATTGGTGTGAGTTGTGTGTGTGTGTGATGTATATATATATATATATATATATATGTATATATATAATATTTAATATATAATATTATATAATATATATATGTGTATTAGTATGTAGTGTGTGTGTGTTAGTATATATATATATATATATATATATATGATATCTTTCTATCTTTAATCTGCTCGGGTGCTTTGTCTAT